>WOGO01000831.1:0-20622 GCA_015342085.1 Leptinotarsa defecta | reverse complement strand
ATACATGGGTCGTGATGTCCCCCCTTGGAATTTTGTTCGGGGCGAACAACCTCAGGAAAACGGGTGGGGTTGTAAATCATGCCTTAAAGAAAGTAACGCCGTCGATGGTAGCCATAATTCAAGTGTGACGTGAACAAGGTCACCCCTAACTGAACATGCACTAGCGACCGTTCCAGACGTGGTATTGCTTCAAGAATGATACTTTCGATATTTCGTGGCTGTTCTATGTTCGCGCCGCATCGACAGAATTCCGAACAATTTTCTATGGCCTTCGCTATCAGGACAGTCATCTATCGCACTGTCACTTCCACTCGCCTATCGGGACAGTCAAGTGAATGTGACAGTGCGGTACGCGGAGCGATCTAGTAAGGCGATAGATATTTGAATAATAGTTGAAGTTCGAGTTGAAGTGTTCTCTTGTATTAAAAGCAAAATGGAGTTGAGTTCGATTACTATACAGTGAAGTCAATAATTGGTAAACACACGGGAAAAAAACGTAACAATTTCTTGAATTGAAGCATTGAAAGAATTTTTTTTCAACTTTTGATTCTTATCAGAAATCGATGGATGAAGTATATAATCATTCAAACAAAGTTGATTCATTTCATGACCTAATTTGTTTACTATCCTTCAGTTCAATAAACTCACATGCAGCAAAAAAAATCAAAAGTTTCTAAATTATATTTGTAGAAAAGTGTGAATATATAAACATGATTTGTTAAAGTTGAATTCGATGTGGCGTCATTGGTGAGTTGTTCAAGTAGTTATAAATACCCTGACTTGTTATTTGATGGAAATTAATAACAATATCCATGCTGATGATTTTGACAGTAATTTTTTCAAACGCATTTTGCTAGCTTCGCCAATGAGTCCCAGACTCTCTTGTAACTTCCTTGCCTCACTCATCTTTGTATTTTTTTATAGATAAACAATGAAGTCGATTTATTATTACCATGATCATAACGTCCAGTGTGTAGTTCTGTGAATATTTTATGTAGTTTCCTGCTTTATTGAAGCAGTTATAATGTTTTTTCTCAAACAGCTCTTTCAAAAAGTTGTTTTCGTGTGTGTTCGAATATGAATGTGTGTGTTCTGAGACTAACTTTTCACTCTGGTTTCACACCAGAGATTTTGGTACCTCCATATGTTCCCCACACTTATTCAGCACCTGAGTGTTCTGGCACCCAGTCTGGAGTTCATCTATCACCGATCGCTGGTTTTCTCAGTTTGTCACAACTTTTCCATACTAGCTGATTAGCTCCAAGCTGTCCCACGGGTAGCTTAGATGTCTGTGAAGATAATGATTTCCCCATTTTGTTGTGTACTGGTCGGGCGGATAACTTTTAAGAAAATTTCTCTCCGTACAGTAAATTTCAGCTCTCATCTCATGTTCTGTTTTAGACCCGTTTGTAAACGAGGTGTTTCTGCCGTGCATGTTTATGGGATAACTGTCCATTTGATGTCATGTTTTCCGGGAACATTTAAAATGTTCGTTCCTCCACGAATTTTTCATTTACCTAATAGAAGTTGACAATAAAGAGAGATTGGATTACCTGATAGGATTTGATTTTATCATAATGGTTTCTATTTTGGAAAAATTAGTTCTTGATGAAATACCTTATTCCCACTGATATCCTTCATCCCATTATTATCTCTGATGTTCTTTCTCTGGTGTCTTTAAAATAAACTTTTTTTGAAACTACGTAAAACAGGTAATTGTTTCAATCATGATAACTGAGCTGATTTGAGTCATCAAATGAATTTTATGGAGAAAATTTTCATAATCAGAATATAATAATAACGTCATTTCTTGAAGTCCCTCGTGTTATAATTTCATTTCATGTTATGATTTCCTTTTTAGAAATGAATGATATTAACTCCTATTCAAAAGATCCGATATTTTTTTTCAGTATAGTATCGTCTTGGGACACTTAAAAATTAGTTATATTATCCGAAACAAGCACTTTTCCCAGTCAACAGAACTGCAATACTCTTCTGAACGCGCGTTTCATCAACCAAGTTTGTCTCTTCAGTGGCTAAAAAAACTTCTTGCATTTCTGGTGATCGGGAGAAATGCACATTTTGATTATATTTTACGCTAGTGGTTCCAGTTTCACTTCTCACTACTTACGTACTAACAAAAATACTATTGAATATTTTTTATATCAATAATTTTTTTTTGGTTTCTCAGGACATCCATCGAATAAAACTTCAATTTCTCTCTCTCCCTCTTTATCTTTCTGTTGTTTCCTCAACTATAACCAACTTATATTTTCAGGTGGTAAAGGATATGGATGGTCAAATCTCATTAGAAAACTCAACCCAAGTGATGGATAATAACTATTCCCTGGAAGAAATTTTCTTAAGTTTTCCGAAAGGTATTGGGGTTCTTCTATTTTTTCTTGTTGTAGCCATGGTCAGTATATTTATGTGTTTTAAATTGAAGAAGGACACTGGGGATATATGGCCTTTGGAAACTGCGCGATCTAGAGAAGCAGATAGTGACCCTAATCAAGACTTGGCGTGACTGGAGAACAGCAGTGAGCAACATCATGGATGTCTTTTGATGAATCATCCCAGAGCCAGTTTTATCTTCAGAATTCGTGTTGATATCCTGTTTAGGAAATCTCATAATATTTTTGACATTCAGATATATTTCTATGCTCATGATGATTTTATAGTCAATTAGATTGTTTTTTTAACCAGATAAGTATTTTCCTTCATTAATATGACCATTTTTCCTCATTTCTAATAACCGATGTTACTAAAACGAACATTATTGCCTATGTACACAATTTCCATTGAATACTATCAAACGAATTCAATAACAACAAATCTTTTGGAAAAAGGAATTGTTTTATGAAACTATTCAATAATGTTCATGTGAAATCAATCATGTGAAAACCTACTTCAGACGATGTGATAATTTTGTGACATCACAATTCCTCAATGTACCAGAAAGTTGAGTTTCTTCAAAAACGTTTTTCCAGAAGAATTAAATACGACGTCGCTGCCTGTTTATCTCTCTAAAATAAAAAGGTGAGTGATAGATGAAATTAGACGGGAAAAGATACCTATATTATAGAGATGCATATAAAAGACTAATCCGTCATCTCAGCTCACCCTTCACTGTCAATCAAACTGAAAATTTATACCTAATTTTAGCTCAGTCGGTTAGGGATAACTGCTTCAAAATTCATCATCAAGATTTTACCTGAGCTAACATACAATCATACACATATTGCTAGTCAAATGAAAACCTGTAAAATAAAAATAATCTTTCATTATTGATTTGAGAGTTTTCTCTGAACAAATTTTAATAACCTTCACTCGATTCGAACAAACTTTTGGAAATCTTTAAAGTCCTTCTCAAAGAAAAATCGTAAAACTGTCACATGAAAAATTGGAATGATGCTTCAATGAGCTACTTGAGAAATATAATTTCAGAGTTGAATTGACAAGGCCCTAAGAGGTTAAAAGTTTCCTCCATGTGTGCTGATCATTCTTTAGTCTTCTAGAAATGAACTGAACAATTCTCTATGTAACCGGTTCCTAGTTGTAATATCAAATTATTTCATCATTAGATACTGATCATATTGGCTGGCAATAGACAAATTGTGTGTGAGAAAAATATTCTGCTTGAAATTTGATGATATATTGGAAACGACTTTGTTCTTCCAGATTTTTGAGCAAATTGTTCGCAAACTATGAATATAGTCAAAATAAGTTTGAAGATTGTATCTAAAAAGGATACAAATGAACCGATTGGTTTCTTGTGCTGTATGACAAAAAAATAAAGTTGAATGGAACCACTTTTTGACTCACCAACTTCACTTTTTTGACATCCACTCACAGCAAAATCAATTATTTATTTAACCAATCAATTCTCAATTTTTATTCTAAAACTGTTAATTTGTGGTTGAAATGAAGCCACAACGTAAATTTCCATAGTTAGATCTGATCTTCACTTTTTTTTTTGAGTTTTGGGAATATGGTACAAATGTAACTGCAGGGCGTCCACCGGAACTAGCAAAATTTTAAAGCGGTCTATGACAAAAAAATGTTTGGGAACCTCTGCTTCACACTATAGAAGTTAATGTCACAATGTTGACATATCAAATGCAATTCTGAAACATAATAACAACTGCGGATTTCCTTAATACATTGATATGGTAGTTATCACGATGAAAGAGACGGTGATATCTACGCGGGGTACTAGAAAATGGGTTTTGCCAAATACACAGGAATTATGTAATTATAGATTGAATTGTAAAAAAAATTCGTAGTGATATATGATCTCCTTATACTAAACGATACAAAATTTGTTCATTGAAACAGAATAAGCAATTTCCCTTTCAGGGTAATTTCCACTTGTTTTATTATAGACTAGAAATTATAAAAAATATCACTGAACGCATGCATTATTGGCAATGATAGTGAGGAGGATAGCATATCATATCAGTGCACCATATTTCAGTTTTTTCTCACGTAACTATCATATACGTTTGTTAAGAAAAAGTATGCCGTAGTCATCGATCTCTCTTACAGTTGTATCCAATCATCATATACTCCTCACAACATGAAAAGAAGGAACATTTGTAAATATTCTTGCAGTAATTGTTCACTGTCGTTGTCATTATTACGCCTTGGTCAAAGACGAAACGGCCTGGTTTAAGTTTGACGATAGTTGTACCACGAAATGTTCTGGCGATGTATTAAATTCATAAGAGCATCTGCAGATACCCTACATTCTGTTTTATGAAAGAGGGGACAATGGCAGATCAAGATCTTCACATGATGTGGTGGTGCAGGTTTTTCAGGATTTCCTGCAGCTGAAAGTCACCCCGGAGCGCCAAGTAATTTTTATTGTTGTTTTATAATTTCATCATTTGTATTACAAAAAGTTGTTATAATATATAATTTTCAAAATGAAAAAAAATACAAAAAATTCATATTGGTCAATACTTTTTGATTGGCGTAGAAGCGCCTTTATTAGGACTGGACAAATCCTTGCTGTTTTCCAAGAAGTAAGATAAAGCTTGGTACATAGAATCAAATTCAGTCGTAGAATCAATAAAGCTAGGTATCTGACCTGGACAAATTATGATAATAGGGGAGCCCAAGCGGGGATTTCGGGATTTACTAAAGCGCTGCTGATTAATATACAGAGGGATACCTTGTACCCGGTTAAGTACATCCACCAAATATGAGCCCCATATATAAGGCCGCCTGTGAAGGATGAAGGATCAGATTAGTAAAAAAAAATTGATCATCAGACATTCTCGAGCGCATCAGATTAAGGTAGGGTTAGTTAATTACATGCTAAAAAGTGTATATTCCAGTAATCTGATAATTTAAGAGTAACGTAAAGAAAGGGGATGGCAGAAAAGTTGTGAAAAAATAACGTCATTTTGACAATCTCGTGCGGAGCTGATTTTTTTTTTAAGAAAATAATTCAAGAATAACGAAAAATATATGATCTGATGATTTCCGCAAGCCGAAATAACAAAAATTCGTCGATAAAGTTCAATGCGTGCAGCTGTGTGATACCTATATTTTCTCTCTGAGTTTCTATTCCTCTTTCACTCTTTCTCTATCTATTACGCTCTCACTCCGTCCCCACTCTGAATTCTGTTGCCATGACGCCATCACAGCTGATCACTGAGACTCGTTCGTGATGAAGCTGAAGATGATGATTAATTTATCAATTGATTATGAAAAAAACTCTCATAAATACAAGTATTCTACTCAAAAAACAATACACTTATTTATTTGCATGCTATTTTCTGAGCTTTTCAATCAATTGAGTTCAACGATTTGATAAAAATGGAAGAAATAATATTTTTATTGTCAGATTAGGCGAATCCCTCTAGATAATCATCAGATTATGAGACAGCACGTCTAGAACATGAAGATGAATGATATATATCTTAATCTGACGCGCTTGAATGTTTCGAAATGGCGAATTTTGTTTTGCACATTATAATTATGGTCGCGAGTTTGCGTCAGATCGAAATCGTCAGATTATTGAATGAGACCTTTTTTGTTGAACTAAACACCCTTGTATAAAATCTGATGCGCTCGATTAAATTTTTTTATTTTCACTTTCAAGCCTTCGTACAACCACTCGCATCATGCAGACGATCAGATTAACATACGAACAGTATTTAAAATACGTAGGACATTGATGCTATCAATATCTGACGCGCTTGAGTATGTCCATGCAACAGTATGTTTTTACATATTTAAAAATCTATATCCGCTTCCCCCACCGATGAAAAGGTATATATTATATAACATTTTTTTCTTCATATCATCCAAGCCTTGCAACCTAATATGTCTCTATGACGCTCGAGTAAATCCCCATTTTGCATCGTGGGCTCCCCTACTATGGATCCATTTTTTTAGCATCTTGAAAAATATCATTTTCGCTGATTTTCCAGAGGAATACACAATTCTGGAGGCCTCATTTTCAAATCAGGTGCTCTCACATCGAGAGAAAAATTGGATGTCTCTCTCGGTTTCTCTTTTAGATCTGAGAGAAACATCCAATTTTCATCTCCATGCGAGGGTCCGCCTGATTCGAAATAAGATCTCCGAACGCGTGAATCAATTCTCAAAAACGCAACAGTGAAAAACAATTTTGAATTTTTTCTTCGAGGATATCATTGACAGCCCATTCATAGCCCAAAATTGAAAGGAAATAATTCGAAACAGGGTAAAATTTTGGATAATTTATTTCTTGAATAAAAGTGAATGTACTTGTTTTCTCTTACGATAATACCATAATTTGTTTAAAAAAATTTAAACCTAACTATTTGAATCTTTTCACTTATTGGGTGGAAGCTACCACCTGTTTTCTAATTATTGATAATCACTTTCAGTTTGAGCGGTCCAACTTCTTGAAGTATATCGCCTTTGATGTCAACAAAATCAAACCCAGGAAAGTATTCCAGTAGAAAATCGCGTAGTTTCAGTGAAAACATTTCGGTTATGAACGTGACTAATTCTTTCTTCTTGTTATCAAAGTTGGTGAAATGCTGTAACAAATCTTAGTTTTATTGAAAATATTTTGACATTCATGACATCATAGAATTTGTACAAATTGCAGAAACAGCATAAAGCTGTGACGTGAAATAATTGAAAAAATATACAAAGGGACACATTAAGAACAAAAACTATAATGAATAAAAATCATTATCTTTTGAAAACTTGCTTTTTCAAAACGGAAGGGTCACTTCGACTTACAGGAGAACGGACCTACAGAAACATCCCCTTATATGATAAATATAATTTGGAACCTCTGGCCTGAAATAAATTTATTGGAAAAACATCACCCTCACCAAAATACACCAAGTTAGCGACATCTTGGAAAAACCTTTCTTTTACCAAAATACACCAAGTTAGCAACCAGTGACGGCTCGTGTATTGGAGAACAGGGGAGGCTAAAGTCATATAGACTAAATACACCCAGAGAAGCCCGCCGGAGACGTGAAATTTTTTATGTTGTTGCACGCTTTGCTTAATACTAAAGTTAGGGCATGGGCATGACAATGAGTAAAAAGTGCATGAGGAGCTATGGATTTTATTTTAATTTGTAAACCATTGAAATGGCCGGCCTTGACTGCAGCTCCATCATAGGTTTGCGAAATTAATTTTTGCCTAAAATTATAGGTTTTATATGTATGAATTAAAAAAAAATCTACAGCTGTGCGCCCAGATGAAGCATCATGAAAACCCATAAAACGTTCTACCACATTACCATCTTTGATATATCTAAAAACGATTGAAAGTTGTGACGTACAGGTAATATCGGTAGTTTTATCAATTTCCCATGCAAAAAAAGAAACACATTCAATCTCCTTGCTTATATTTTCCTTAATAATATATGCCACACTGTCTATAAGCTCATTTTGGATGGTTTTTGAGGTGCCCGAAAAAACGTTACTGTTCAAAAAAATGCCAAATTGTGAATCATATTTGCCTCATAACACGAGGTGAATTTTTAAATCGGAGTATCCTATTTTATACCACGTTTGGTATTCGGTTTGTACGGAAAATAAAACAGACGGCCAACAAAAAGTTTTTCTCGTTTAATGGAGCCGGTTAACTAACGAATCGCATTTATCGTACCAACTAATATTAAATACTCTATTTTGTCGATTATCTGACGATTTGATTGAAATCAAATTTGGTTGAGGCCTTCCCAGAGTTTTGATAATGTAAAATTTATCATCATAAGATAAAGACCTGAAATTATTTGTCAGCAACCAATCGCCTATATCGTCAGATTTTTTAACTTCGTCCAACTTATCCATAATGAATGGAAACAAAAATTACCGAAAAGTGAAAACCTAAAAAACCTTGAAATTGAAAGAAAACATTTTAAAACACATTAAAAATATTACCTAAAAGCACTGCTATAATATAATACTGCCTGTTTTATACACAAATAACAAATATTATCAAGAAACACTAAAACGATTTACCGAAATATGTTACTGTAAAAAACTGGTACACCATCGTGCATAAACCACATTGTACTTTTTGTAAACAATGGTACATCCTCCAGATACTGCGGTAGCGTTTGTTTCAAAATGTTGCGGTATACCTCGCCGGTGTCTTTCTGGCAAAAATATCGGTCCATTCAGGAAGTCTCCTACAATTCCCACCCAAACGTTTAACGAGAACTGATATTGAAAGCGATCTTCAAACACTTCATGTGGATTTTCTCCAGCTCAAACATGGTTATTGTGGAAATTCCTTGTGGCATTCCTTCAGAAACTGGCTTCATCGATAAAAGAATAAGCGTCAGTAGTTGAGGAACTGAAGCATTTTGCGCAAAAGGCAATACGTAGAAGAAAATCTGCAGAAAAAAGTGCCTGAACTTGTCGTATGTGGTATAGGTACAAAATTTTCTCTAAGAATGTTTCAAATCTTCCCGTTACATACATTTAAAGTATTTCAATGTTTTGAGTAGAGGTTCCTGGATCTTCTTGTATCATGGCCAGCAGTCTCTTCTGTTTCTACCATTCTTACTCTCATTGACCTTCCTACTCCTTCATTTCACTTCAATGCTCCTGTTTCACGAAGTCGTTGATGTATACTTTGAAAGGTTTTTCTATTAGGCACATTACGATTAGGAAATCGTTTTCTGTTCAACCGCCCAGCTTCCGATCAATACAATAGATTGTTAAGGAGAGTGGTGTGATAATTGCTATCTACGATCTTACAGAATATTTTTCAGTTCCCAGTAAATTATATACATCATTATTATTTCCATTTGATACCCATATTGTATGTATGTAATCCGCCATTTTGTATCTTGAATTCACAATGATACAAAATGTATTGAAATGTTATCAAAACTAATCGAGTGTACCAAATAACACATCAATCTGTCAAGAGGAAGTTTTCAAACTTCAATTACTAAATTTGATTCAAACATATAAACGAACAAACGAATACGATAAGCTGAATGGAACCGTTTTAAAACATTCCAAATAGCAACATAATTACTGCCAATGAAGGCTAGGAAATCACTATGCATCTAGTTAACTGTGTGGATACGTAACACAATTTTAAAAATTGATTCCGAAAGGCTACATATGAACCACTGATGGGATGAGAAAAAATCACCTGGCTCAACAAAGAAGATCAACCTGATCCACCTCTGAGCAAGTTACAATGTTCCAAAGTTCACTAGGTTCAGAGATTCCTATGCTATTTCTATGCTATGGCTCATTGCCATGAGTGGAAGAGACTAGTAAGCTCTGTGGAAGAACACTACAGCGTCAAAAGGACTCTGGTACCAGTTCCAAATCTGTGAGAGTAGGTTCGTTCTGGTTCTACGAAATTCAGGTTCTAGGACGTCAGGATCACGAGCAGTTGATAAAGAGCGTTCTGGTTTATTGAGGATAATTTCGGATTGATGAATCCTCTGTTCTGGTTTCGACTACGATATGATCCTAAGCTGTCTTGAACCGTCTCGGAACGCTCTTGCTCTCGAGGCTGAACTGTTGAGAACTGTTTCCGTTGCTTATCCGCATTCATGTGGAAACTTCTTTGGGCTATTTCCTAGGATGTTTTTTTTATTTATTTGATATAAATAATTGATCAATGAGGTTAGGTAACATTTGAACTGACTACAAGGATACGCTATATAACAAAATGGACATGATCAACAGTATTTTCTCGTCTTCATCTCTCCATATATACGATAGGTGGCACAGTGGTCTCCTCAATATCCGTTCTGGTTTAACCGACTATCCGAAACTATTTCGGACTGTTTGAGATTTTTTGTTTGTACGTATCATGTATTGCGCAGTTTCTAAACAGTTTCGGATGTTAGAACAGGAACAAAACTAGTATGTAGAGAGGCAATAAGATTTCTTAAACAGAGATACATTTCCTAAATAAAGAAAAACGAAACCAACATTAATAAAATTTGGCTACGTATCCTATTCGCACACAAATTTTGTCCAACCATTGAAAACGAAGCCACGCCCACTACTAATGGAATAAAACTGAAGAGACAGATTCCAATAACGTTGTATTTTCAAAAACTACACCAAACGATTTGATTTCCACAAACTTCATTTGGAAAATATATCACAAAATGTTTCGCTAGCACAGTAACATTTCCACTTGGAAAATTCAATTCGTGAAAGATATCAAATAAAGGCAGAAAGAAGTTCGAGAATTCATGAAACAGTTCCCATATATTATCAGCAACCTGAAGAAGTTGGTTATGAAGAAATCTGTGATAAGAAGGTGCTAACTGGTTTTCCAACATCTGAGGTAAGAGTAATTTTGTGTCAAACTACATAAGGGATGAAAAGGTCCCTACTTGGTGACCAAGAAAATCAATTACTTCGTTTATGACATTAAATCAACTCCAAAGAATATCTATTGCAAACAATTAGTTGCGAGAAGGACACATTCTGTTCAGTGTGAGTCGCGACAGTTTCAGCAAGTGAATGAACGAAATTGGTGAATAGTTCAAAAGTGATACTGTGTTCGGCATCTCATTTGTGTAATTGACAGAAGTCTTAAAAGATGGATTGTCGATAGAACAATTACGAGAGAATAAAATTTGTTGGGGAAACACAAAAACGAAGTTGCAACGATGGGGTCTGTCTAGAAGAGTTGAAGGCAGGCAGAGTCACTTGAAGAAAGAGAAAGAAACAGTTTCTTAGCCAACTGTCAAAAAGTATTGAATAGCTTCTGGAATAAGAATTGAAGGATGATGAGAAGAATTACTCTGTTCACTTGTTCCATGAGGTATCTGAAATAGAATTATTCAAGGAGATATTGCTTATAGTATTTGTTCATTTGAATAATTTAAATAGAGTATCTGAATGGTATTCAGTATTTATTTCGTTCTCACCTCTGCAAACCCATTGTAATAATTGATGAGATATCTCAAATCACGTACTATCTCATTAACATAAATATAGTCGTTATTCTTGAATTTATCTGTAACTGAGTCAATATCTATCAAAGGTGCGAAGAAATTCTGAAATGTAAAAAAATGAGTGTGAATCAATAAATTCTAACACAATACAAAACCTTATCCGATGCATCAAGTCCCTCCAGGATGTCATATTTCTTCAAATCCTTGAGCAATGTTTCCAGTATACTAGTCCCAGCATGAGTAATACCCTCGAAACCTGCTTCATAAATTCCCATTGTGCTTTTTGGAGTCTTTCGATAACTCCTTGATACAAATTCTGTAAACCAATATTCAAAGTAAAATATGCAGATTCATCACAATCATACTGGAAAAAATCCTAAAATGGAATGAAAATGAAATTGAAAGAAATCGTGAATTTAAGAAAGAAAATCTTATATTTCATTGTCAATTATCAAATTAAATTTATTATAATAATGTGTATCTATTGTAAATAAGGTTCATTCCATAACTACTACTTCGATTTCGAATATTCATTCAATGTCAGTTTATTTTTTGTAAATTGTGGAATTGAACGTTTTGTGTCTGTGATTGTGTCAAATCACATATTTATAACAAAATTCAAACTCGAAATTGAGTTAATTTTTATGTAAAGGAATGAAATTTCTCCTGCTAAGTGGATCGGTCTAACATAGAATCAGTGAAATGACATCCGTTAGATTTTTATAGTGGGATTATGGAGACTATAATTTATCCGAACGTTCGAAACCACTGAAGATAAAAAAAATTGGAAATGTTGCTCCTACAAGACAATGAAAAGAAGTATTCTAATGAGTCAGTAATAGCTTATTTATGTATTCTATCAAACTTTCAAATTATATAGGGAAATCACTAGAGAGGCAAATACCTACTTTTTTGAGCAAACAAATGAATATCTTGAGAACAGATAATTTCAAGTATAGTGTGTATTACATAAACACACATTGGAATTGTGACAGGTTATTGAAAATATGAAAATATACAGGGTGTTATATTTGAATAAAGGAAGTTTGTACCAAATTCTGGTATAATCGGAAGTGGTGGAAAAACGCCATTATTATCATTTCATGAAGCATGAAGAAAAACTTTCTTATTAGTCAGTCCACTCAACCTACTATTCAACCTATATTTGCGACTGGCTTGAACATTTAATATTCATTTCTTTAGACATTATGAAAAACCTATATTTGCTAATTTTCAGGATATGAATCTTTTCATTTCCCAAAATGCAGCTAAGCTATGGTTATTACGCTGTGCCCTGTATAAAGAATACAATTGAGTCTAGATATATCGAATATGTCAGCACTTTGAACTGTTCATCAGTATATTCCAAAATTCAATATCTCATATCAGTGTGAGGAATGGAAAGAAATTCCTTATTAAAACCAATCAAAGAACAAGAACAAAATTATAAGGTGTATATTCGAATTTAACTACAAAGAGCCAACAGGTAACTTGTATAAACCAAAAAAAATATTATATTTTTCATCCTTTCAAATTATGTACCTCCATTCTTTCGGCCTAAAATAAGCTCCAACATTCAAATTTGACTTTCAAAATTAATGGTGACCAACACAACCATTTGACACGATATTCAGGAAATCCAAAATTACTGAAAATGAAAACAAATATTGGGCAAAATTCGAATTATTATAAAATTATGAACTTTTACAATGAGCTACCGAATACTTTGAAAAAATTTAATGAACAAAAATTCCTGATTAATTTGGAAAAATATTTATTGTTTGTATAGATATATTATCTCATGAGTGCATTTATGTACGTATATTTGTATGTATATTTATATTGTTTTCAAGTTTGAGTTCTGATTTATCTTTTTGTGTGCTCTGTTCGTACTTAGTGATGTTGTAGTTAGTTTTTGAATCATTGTTTTTTTCTACTATAAACATTGTATGTTTCCTGGGAAAATAAATCGTTATTATTGATCATTTCATTCGATTTATTCATTATGCTCCACTTTAATGCTTTATAGACTTTGTTATAGAGAATCGTAATTCTTCAAACCAAAAAAACTTTTGATAAATTACTTGATTCATTGATGTGCTCTAGTTTTCCATGCTGTTTTGGAAAGAAGGCTTCAGAAAGATAACGAATCATCAGTTAGCTACCGAAGTCAGTTTTGTGATCAATATTCTACTTCATGAAATATATTTGTGTATCCAATATTGTTTACAAGTTTTGTGAATATGGGAGTTTATGAACATATTAGGTATTCCATTATCAATACTTGAGTTTCTATTCAAGTAGAAAAGTATTAAGTTGAAAAAAAAATTAAAACAACAGCAAACATAAACAAATAGTTTGTTTGAAGATGATTGACAATGTTCCATGATGATTTTCATTAGACAATGTGAGTCTGAACTAATGAAATAAAAATATGATGATGTAATAAATGAAATCAGTCTAATATATCATATTAAATATTGACAATTATTCAAAATGTTTGAAGGCAAGTTCTTTCGAATTTGGTTTTCCATGATTTGATTTTGAATTTTCAATAATCGTATAGGTAATTATCTAATGCAACGATTATTTTTCAGATTTGATTCGAATCTGACTTTTTCTATATCATACGTATGTATGATCGACATCATAATGTTACTGAATGATGAATTGACTCTTTGATTCAAAGTTCATCGCAAAATTTAATGAATATGCCGTTGAAAATTGAATAATTATGTTGTTCATGATAAGTTTAGAGACTTTTAAAGAACCATTTATTTCTCAACAAACATACAATTTGTTCATAAAAACAAAATTAGCAAGTTAGTAATAACATAAGATGAAATCAGAATGCTGTAAATTCATTTCCAGAATATAGGGTCTTCCAGAAAAAACTTCCGAACTTGGACAATTGATAACGGTCAAATTGTTGAAGCTACATCTATCAAATTAGGTGGCATTTATTCAATCTGTTTTGTCGAATCACCATGGATAGTGCAAATGATAGAAATGTTACATCTAAATGAGTGTTCTGTTTGGGCAACGTACCGCGCGTCAGGTCTATTTCGCGGTCGACATAATCCTCCTACCAAGAGTACTTTTCGCGATGTTGTGGATAAATTTTAATCCACTTGTTGAATAAACTGTCGACCAACACCTGTACGTCGAAGATACGCAAGATCTGCTTGAAACATCTCCGCTGTCTGTGAGAGCGTGCAGGAGAATCCGAGGCAATCGTGTCGGCGTCGCTCACAAGAACTCGGCTTTTCGCAGACCACAACTTGGCAAATTTTGTGTCGTGACTTGAGCCTGCAGCCGTACAAAATCCAACTGACCCAGGAACTGAAGTTTAAGGACCATAGACAACGACGTATATTCGATAAATGGGCTCTGGAGCAGTAGGCAACTAACTGACCCTAATTTTCATCGAAAAATATCTTCAGATGAGGCCCATTGCTGGACGAATTGGAACGTGTACAAACAATACTATCAAATTTGGGACGATACCAACCTACATGAGATCCAAGAGATTCCAATGCATTCCGAAAAAGTCACTGTTTGGTGTGGAACGACATTAGCCAGGCCATCACTGTCAACGGCGAGCACTACAGGTCGATGATTACCAACTTCTTTGGCCTGAATAGGACGATCTGGTCACCAACTCAATGTGTTTTCAATAGAACGGCGGTATTGGATATTCTGCACGAGATATTTGAGGGCATGACCACCTCACGTGGAGGTGATGTGAACTGGCCACCGAGGTCGTGCGATTTGACCCAGTTAGACTTTTTCCTGTGGAGTTTCCTTAAGTCACAGATGTATGCGAATAAGATACAAACCACAGCGGTCCTCAAAGCCAACATAACCATGCCATCGGTCAAATTCAGCCCGATTCATGTGTTTTGGGTGCGCTTCTCCCAGATAAGTCGGACATTCAAACGATGTTATATGCTACACAAAATGGCATCAATAGGTCTTTCAAACGAATACAAATTTTCGATGATGTTTCATATACACTTTGTTTTATTTAAATTTACAGATAGAGAGCGCTTAATTGAAGAAGCAATATGAAGAGAACTACTTTCAGATCTTCAAACAGTAGTAGAAACGATGAACATATATCAGATATCAAAAATATATTTCAACCTTCATAAACAATTTGATTATTTTAGATTGAAATAATATCAGTTATTGAATAGTTAATCATAATTGACATTATTGAAGTGAAGTTGAAATCATTTTCCTATTTACAATCAACAATCGCAATATTAGGAGATGCATTCTTCACTTATGTTCCATATAAAGAATAATTCACATATTGTTGAATATTTGTTGTTTTATAAAAACATTAAATTCACCATTCAATTCATCACAAACCGTCCTGGACGGATATTACTATACATTACGATTCTACCCATCCGTATTAACACGAAGTAGCAACTTATAATAACATGATTCACAGATTGGTCAATGTTTCTCTTTCAATAGATAATTTCAATAAAGAACTTAATACCATCAAGCAAATTGCAGTAAACAATGAGTTTAAAGCCGAATTATTAAACAAAACACTTTCCAAAAAAGTCTACGCAAAAGCGATTCCAGGCGTGTTTCCTATCGAATTGACCGCGGTGGTAGTGCGGCCGACTCACGATCGGAAGGCCGTGGGTTCGATTCCTGCCTCAGCCAGATATTTTTCTCGAGATAATTTATCTGGATGAAGCTGGGATGATTCTGCAACCGTGTTAGGAATCACACGTTAAAAGGTAAGACCTCGTTGGTCCTTAGCTCGCACAAGTTACTCAACTTCTGAGAGTTGTCGTTCGTATGGGTACGACAGCTGATTAACGGAAAAACAGATTTTAAATATATTTCAAACGAAGGTGTACCTACGTGTGTTCTTGTGAAAAAGTAGGCCTGTTGTGTTCAACCACGTGCCAGCACTAAACTGGCAGTAAATGCGATAATTTTCCCTTTCCACCAACGACTCTTGACGAAGACAAATATAACTACAACTACCTCCTAGATCTTTTCGAATCTGATGACGAGGATGAATTCATTGTCCTCCTCCCTTTCCACCTGAACAAGCCCTTCTAAACGGTTGAGACATTTTTAAACATTGGTTAACATTATCGAACGGTTTTGAAATATATGTGTCTATATTTATTCTAATGACTGATAATTTCTCGAGAGTGAAAAAGTAGTTTTGGTTCATTAGTATAATTCTCAACTGAACATGAACTTTCAATTTCTTAGCAACATGTAAATAATTTTTAATGCTGAATTAAACATTATCGAAACATTTGTTGCTGGCCTAAACACCTCTTTCTACTATCATTCAGTTATTTTTATAGTGGTTGTTGAACCTAGAAAGTATTTTGAACAGTTAAGTAAGGGTAGAATTGTTGTCTATTGAAATACATGATATTACCCTATTTAATTTTTTAAGTGAAAATGAAAAATTGTCGGTATGTACCTGAAGATTGAGCCAATTTCAAAATAGTTGTGCTTCCTGAACGTAGGACTTTATGCTCTACAGCTTTCATTTCATGTATTTATCTCATTGGAGTCACTGTTTTTTGGAGTTACAGCACTTCAAAATGTCGAAAGTGGATTTTTCGAAAAAGTTAGACAAACAACCGTATTTCAACAAGCAATTTCTCATAAATGATCAAACCGATTTTTATGTTCCAATAAGTCACTCACGCAAAACTTAATGCACTTCAGTTTCAGAAAAAATATTTTTTTTGTGGGTGGCTTCTTTAACTAAGTATAGGCGAGAAACTGAAGAAAGTCCGAAAATTTCAAGGTTTTTAGACCCCAAAAACTCGTCCCGATATATATTTCATAATATCCGACCTTTTGTGTTCACCGAAGTCTAGATTGATTGGACTATGAGAGAAAGAAAATAATTAGGCCGTTCTGAGCTTCAACTGACCTATTTTCAGTTATCTCACTATCGATTTTACGAAGTCTATCGGCATTTGTTTGTAGAATCCTATTGGGAACCCGAAAGGAAGAAATGATAACAGCATAAAGGTGATTACAAATGTGAAAAATGTTATGCCTGAAACAGGAAAAAAAATTAAAATCAATTCAAGGTACGGGGGTGATTTCTGGGGTGAAAAATAGTTTTTTCTCCTCGCCACTGAAACTATGAAATTTGTAAAAAATATGAAGAACTATAATTTCAGTATGAACTACTTTCCCACAAGAAAATTGGTAAAACCGGTTTTTTCCGTTAATGACTTTTCCTATTCCATGAGAATCAATGTTTTTCACAAAATCTCATTCACTCACTTTATTGTGTTCTAAATATGCTGTATTTCTCAAATACTAATATTTTGATATTGAACCTGAAGAATACCCCATTTTCATTTCGAAATACCTTCCCACGTTCCAGAAGTTTTGAAGATGTTATAAAAAAATCAATGCGGAATTGATTATTCAAAAATACAGTTCTACAGTATACAGAAAAAGTAAATTGGAAGGTGGGTATTTTTAGGAGAGATTAGGTTTTGGCTTTCTACTTCTTCATCTTCACGAAAGATGTAGATAGAAGTCAACACCTCTTTTATGAGAAGGAGAGTCTTCTCAATAAAATAATTATGTGAAAAAAATTGTTTGAACTGAAGTAGTGATTCATTTTGCTACCTACGAATAGAAACGGTTTCATTTCGATGAAAATTTTGTAAAAAACTAATTTCCGCCCCTAAAACCGCATTCCATTCGTTTTGGCTCGGATCTACTTACGAAATTAGCAAAATTTTTCTTCATTATCACAATACTCTAAGAATTTGGTTCAGTAAACAAATTGACCGAAATTCGTACAATAACAAATCTGCCAAAACTATCGCCGCTCTTCATGAGAGTTTGCAGGAAAATCTGAGGCAATCAACTCCGCGTTGCTCACAAAAACTCGGACTTTTGAATACCACAACTTGGCAAGTGTGCTTTCAATAGGAAGGCGCTGCGTACAACACACCACATGCCACATTGGATATTTTGCACGAGTGATTTGATCATCTCACGTGGAGGTGATGTGAACTGGCCACCAAAATTGTGCAATTTGACGCCGTTAGACTTTTTCTCATGTAGTTTTCTTAAATCGCAGGTATATGCAAATGGGCCATAAACTACTGCGGTCCTCGAAGCTATCATAATCCATGCCATAGGTCAAATTCAGCACAGCAAATTCAGATGCACTATACCCAAAGGAGTCATGGCGGACATTTGAACATTTGAATTTCCACACCGTGTTAGGAATCACACGTTAAAAGGTAAGACCTCGTTAGTCCTTAGCTCGCATAAGTTTCTGAACTTCTGAGAGTTGTCGTTCGTATGGGGGAGACAGCTGATTAACGGAAAAACAGATTTTGAACAGATTTTAAAACAATAGTACTTTCTATTAATATTTTTTTTAAGTGTTTTTTTCAATTTCAAGGTGTTTTCAGGTTTACACTTTTCGGTAAGTTTTTTTTTCCATTTATTATGGATAAGTTGGACGAAATTAAAAAATCTGACGATATAGGCGATTGGTTGCTGACAAATAATTTCAAGTCTTTATCTTATGCTAATGAATTTTACATTATTAAAACTCTGGGAAGGTCTCAACCAAATTTGATTTCAATTAAAGCGTCAGATAATCGACAAAATCAAGGATTCAATATCAGTTGGTACGATAAATGCGATTAGTTAAATGGTTCCATTGAACGAGAAAAACTTTTTTTTCACCCTGTTTTATTTTCCGTACAAACCGAAATCCAAACGTGGTCCAAGCAGCATATATTTTCGTCTTGTAAATTAAAATTGTTCAGCAATCAAAATATAGCAACAGCAAAATATAGCAACGGCCAAAATTTCTTTTAATAATCAGGTTAGGGAAAATCGGTCAAATTTAAAAAGACTTATCGAGATTACGATTTATTTGGGTTCCCAAGAATTAACTTTTCGCGGACATGATGAAACCGAAGATTCTATTAATCGCGGCAACTTCAAGGAACTTTTAATGTTATGGGGCAAATATGATTCACAATTTGGCACTTTTTTAAACGGTTAAACAATTCAACAGGAATTTTGATGAGTTTAAGAAATAACGATACATTTTTTAATATTATTTTCGAAACAATTGATTCAACTGTCGAACCGCCGGCACCGAAAAAAAGGAAAACTAATTTAGACTTACCCGATTTGAGACAAAATTATAAATAGAATTATAATGAAATAATGATACAAATCAAAGTTAGATTTGAAGATTTACTTGAATTGAACTACTTTGATTTGTTGTTTGAAAAATTTTCGTCCTATACCAAAGATTTTCCCCAAAAACTTTATAACGACTTAATAGCTCAGTATCCATTTTTTGATGTTATTCAACTGAGAATGAATTGATCGTAATGTACAGAACAAATGTTTCAAAATTGCAAGTATCCTTCAGATTTATTAAATTTTATGTTTAAAAATTATTTGAGAGATTGCATGCCTGAGTTATATAAACTCATATCTATAATTGTGACAATTCCCATAACATCAGCGTCAGTTGAGAGAAAGTTTTCAGCATTGAAAAGAATTGAATCTTTTATTAGAAATTTGATGATTTCATTTTAATGTTTTTGTTTTTATTCTTATTTTTTAACTTGTTTTCTTGAGTTTTTGTTCGTCTTGGTTGAAAACGAACGTTATGTTTACTTTCAGTTTCTTCTTTCATTTATTTCACTCTTATTCAAAATTACAAAATATACTTTTTAATTCACATTTCGAAACGCGGGACCCTCGCAGGGTCCCGCATTTTGCTTTCCTTGTTTTCCCCTTTGCTTTCCTGGCAAGACACGACTCTCACCTCCCCGTTGGTTTTTGCTGGACAATAAAATTTACTTTCAGATCTGTTGTCATAAGCATAATTAAGAACTTGTGCTTATAAAATATTTGTAGCAATTTTCAACAAAACTGTTATATTAGAAGAGAAAATTATTATTTATTGACTCAGGAGATTTCATTTATATTAAATAACTCAAAGACAACCTTTTTTCCTTGTTTTTGTTTTCTAATGGTCAGTTTTATAAGTATCATTTTTGGCAATACACAATTTTTGTTTGCATTCATGCAAATATTACATATTTTGCTTTAAATAGGTGCGGTACCTCAAAAATTATCGCGCCTCCGGCGGGCTTTTTTGTGTGTATATAGTCTTTATGACTTTAGCACCCCCT
>WOGO01000830.1:0-20622 GCA_015342085.1 Leptinotarsa defecta | reverse complement strand
ACAAATGTTTAAAAATGGTACTCAAAAATTTATTGGAAAGTACGTAAATTACTGAGCATTTTTTTTTTGTTTCTCACTACATCAAGCTGATTGGCAATATTTTCATAGATGATATCTCACGCCATAGTGAATTCGGTTAAATCGTTGAGAAAAATCGTGCAAAAAATATACAGAATACTATTTAAAATTTTTGACTTCATTTCTTTTTCAGCTAAACCAAAATACGTTTTCAATTGTTTTTTTATCAAAAATATCGGTTTTAGAGGAGTAGTTCGTCCCGGATTTCAAATTTCACACTCCAGAAACAACTGAATGACCTCATGTATAATTATTTCGTTGTCACTTGGTATATTGAGGTGAATATTGGAACTTGTTTTCAATATCAATACTCTTGTTCTCGTGGATTTTTACGGAACTTCAAAAAATCATTTTTGTTCTAATCGTTTCGTTCTTCGTAATATTTTTAATTTTTTTTATTATACTAGTTAGTATAATTCTTGATATTCTGTACTTTTTCCTACCATTTTTATTCTTCGTTTTCCTTTCTATTTTCATGAGTTGGAAAGACCTTTCATCTTCAATAAAATCACATCTTACGACCAACTCAAAATTCCGTTATCCCATTTGAATAACTTATTGTAAGTTCATATTGGTCATTAATCTTCAGTGAAAAATATTTTATTCAAAACCAAGCATCAGATGCTAGATAAAATTGTATGTATGTGGTGTTATAATATTCGATTTGTTAGAAAATCACATACCGTACTTCCTATTCCTGTTTAATCACCACTATTTCAAACAGGTCAGATCATTTAAAATAACTGCTCACAAATTGGTGCCGGAACCAGTTACACGGTTGTCAAATGTGTCGTTCTGTATTTTCTATCTACTTAATAAGAAATAATATACATTTATACAATTTCAGAAATTTGTATGTTGAAAATGTCTTGAATTAACGGCACAAATATTTCAAAAATATTGATAGAAACGGTTAGTGAACAAATTATAATTATTAATCAATTGGTGTTGGTATTTCTGGTACTCTCGTAGAGTTTTTTGAGAGTTTTTTTTTTCATTTTTAGGTACCTATTCATATTTCTTTCATTGCTCTGAGCGTTTTCTACAATGAACTGCGAATAAGAAAACCATTTATGATTATTTGAAACATATCTACATCAAAAATATATTATATGTGTTTTAATCAGAAGGAAAAGAAATGATAGCAATAAGAACATCCGAAACGAACACTTTAATTGTTATGAAAATTGAAATTAAGTAATTTATATAGGTTCCCAAAAAAATGATTGGCGCAATAAATTTTCGAATTGGAGTTCTTCCATTTCGAGACATTTTAAAACTCGGTTTTCCATATTATTTATTTATTACACTTATTTGCTGCATTGTTGCGAAATCAATCAAAATCCTCAATCTCGAGTCTTCTACATTTTACATCTCTCTGCCAACGTAAATCCTATTTTTCAATGTCCCCCATAGAAAATAGTCTAAAATAGTAAGATCTGGTGATCTTGCAGACTCCCATACGAACGACAACTCTCAGAAGTTGAGAAACTTGTGCGAGCTAAGGACTGACGAGGCCTTATCTTTTGACGTGTGATCCCTAACACGGTTGCAGAATCATCCCAGCGTCAACCAGATGAATTCTCTCGACAAAAATATCTAGTCGAGGCGGGAATCGAACCCACGGACTTCCGATCGTGAGTCGGGCGCACTACCACCGCGGCCGATTCCACAAGATCTTTTCTAATAATTTTGAAAAAACTTCCAACACAGACGGACAAGTCTTCAATTCTCCTTGCAATGGTGAATCTTGATAAACTAATGTTTGAAATGATATTTACTTTATCAAGAAATGCTATTTATACAACAGTAGTCAGATATTCTTTCATCATCCCCCCATCAGCAAAGGTTTAGAATTTTTTTGCCAGTATTCGACTGACAACAATCCTAGCCTTTACTGCCGTATTTGATGAAATTGTTTGATTTTTAAAAAAAGCCTGTTGTTTTTCTCCATTTGATTCAACTTATCTATCCGGACTTGTCCCGTTAAGTTTTTATATTGTTGTTCATGTTTTGTATCGTAATTCTTTTTGTTATATTCTCTCAATGTTGAAACAGTCTCTGAACATATTAAGCATACCTACAGGTTTATCTTTGACGAAAGTGAAAAAATAATCAAATTACCACTTTTCTTGAAAATACCTGTGCTCATCCGCAACCTTTCGCTTTTTTTGGTGTCTTTTCTGACATGCTATTATGGATTGAAAATTTGAAATTAAAAAAAAAATTAAATTAATTTTTAATAAAAAAAAAACTAATATTCTATGAAGGGAAGCGGCGGGCAACAACTCCTAACAATATATACTCGTAGGTATGGTAAGGGAGGGCGCTTTGATATTCTCTATTAATTTATATTCTTATACAGATGTTGACGTTATCTCCGTTACCGGTAAGAGCTGTCATTTTCACTGCCACTTGGATTGGAAGTAATCACCAAAACACCGAACATACGTATGAAGAGTATTTTTCTCGTTTAAAGAAATAATAGTATGTTCTAATAACATAGTTTGGTGTAGCTCGCATGATTGACAGACTCTCCTATGAGTCGTCGGTCCATCTCCACCCTTGCCAAGCAAAACATCACTTTTCTTCATATTGAAACAACTGTTTTTTCCTATTCAACCGGAGATTAGATGTAAGGATAGCTTCTGCTCAATTTAGTCTAATATGAATAATGAAAATATTCCTATGAAAAGAAATTTATCATTAGTAGTATTGGGCTGGGTCATGCAGACATTAAGCTGTCTTCAGCAAGAACCAACACGATATGATCATGATCTGTTTATTGTAAACCACCGATGCAACTGCAGACAAACATCGTGAATAGCTGAAAGGAATTTTGTTTGTTAGGGATTTAGAGATGTTTCATTTTATCTCAATTGACCCACTCGACATTGATGAGGAGAAATTACTTTTGGTTTCCAAGTTTAAGACATTGCGCAAGTGGCTATGTCTACAACGTCAATTATGGGCCAGTCGCACCTACAAAAATGGTGGGGTTTTATATTTCACTAGAACTTCGGAATTTCATATGCACCTATCAGAAATATGTCAGAAGTTTTTGATGAATCTAATGATACAACACCTGGGAATTGTTTACAGTTACAATCACGATTTTCCTTATAAATATCTCGGAAGACATCGGTCTGTACTGATGCTGAATGAATAAGTAGCAATAAAACACGCTTGTTTCTGTGCCCGTTAGGTGAAGTGGAAAGTTGATGAAATATCCATATCTAGTATTAATCAATCCGAAAATTTCAGATTCCTATCAATTAATATTTCAATAGGCGCGCCCCTACATGTTCTCAACCGCTTCCGCGACCCATTCATCAAAAACGCAGCGGGTCACTCTATTTATGAATGTCATCATACTCGACTCGGTTACAAAAGGTATTGTATTTCTCATTCAGTTGGACAATTTGCTAAAAACGTAGTGAGGAAACAAAGGAGCGGTTGAGCAGGTGTTAATTTGAACCGTCAAAATTTTCACTTCTTTCTGTTTAAAGTTGAAATGCACATATTTGACAATATTTCGCTGGGCGTAATCCAGTATGTAGGTACTTTCACAATGATTAATGGAAACGCATTGCTAAAATAATTGGAAGGAACCAACAAAATTATTCTTCGTATGGAAAGTAATCATAAATTTCATTACGAGGAGTGTTAGATTCGAGTAACCTCCAATTTCTTCGTGAATGTCATAATAATTATCCTATTTCACTAATAGCGGTCTTTGAAGAAACATGATTTTTGCTATTCGACTCATTGTTTGGCAAAATATTATTTTTGCAATCTATAGGTCATTTCACTACGTGACAATTTCTCAGCAGAGTCACCTTCACTTCAATCAGGTTGGAAAATATTCCCTTACCCTTTCAACTGAGGTTCGTCAGGAGGACGAAGGATTCAAAACTCAAGGTGTTTGTTGCGACATAAAGGTCAATGCCGCTCTGGCCCTGTGTACCCCTTCCCGACTGGGGTATTTGATGAACAAACTGTTCACTTTAACGGACGTCGTGGGACCTTCACTTCTAAGTGACAGGGCCTTCTGAATCGGGTGGGGTTATCTATAGTGTAATCTACTGCTTCCCTGACAAGTATGTTTTCATACATTTCAGTGTCAGCTGACTCGAACACTCTCTTGATTTCTCGACTGAATGGACTGATGTATAGTCAACAGAATGAAGCCATCTCTGTAGAAGGCTTCATTCCGCACGAACCATGAATCATTCAGCAGCATTCGTAGAATCTTATTTTGTAATCTTTTCAGAGTAGAGAGATTTGACGGGGGTGTTTTGTTCCCAAGCGCCTGAAGCATGCATAATGTCAGGTTTTAACATCGTATTGTATAGTAAAACCTTATTTCTGAGGTTAAGCTTTGACTGTATGTTGACCAGAGGATAGAGTCTGTCTATCCTTGATTGAACCTTGCTCTTGATGTTCTCAATGTCATTTAGTATAAAAATTATAGTAGAAAAATTTGAAGGGGAAATTAATTCACTGAAAAAAGACTACCGCCAATGCCCGACCCATGGAAGAATCGAAGAGAGCCGTATCATCAGCGTGAAGGAAAACCTTTACGTGATTAAACCTAGGAAGGTCGCTCATGTAAAGGCTATGAAGTGATGGAGATAGCACAGCTCCCTGAGGCACTCCAGCTTGGTTTTTCGTGACAGGGGACAGGATTCCTCCAACTCGTATCTGAAACGTTCTATCTTTCAGAAAGGATCTAATCCACTGAACCAGGCCCGAAGCAGTTTATGTAGTAGTTGGACTCTCTTCCTATTATTCAGCTCTGAGATGGAATTTTCGATCAGTAGTAGGTCCAGCAGCTCGGTGGAGTGTGCCCTCCTGAAGTCGATTTGTTCATCAGACGGCGATTCTAGGGAAACAGGGGAAACATAGATATCACGGTCGATATCATCATCCGGATCGACATTAAGTCGAAACTAACTCTCCATTGTATCTGAAAAGGCTAACGCCTTCTCGGATTGGGAGTAGCAGATGCCATGCTATCCGTGCCATGCTGTCTTCCTCGTTTCAAGCCTGCGGATGATTCGCCAGAGTTCGTCATCTCCAGGTTCGAGCGATTCCAAACACTCGCCTCACCTCTCGTGTCTGTAGTCAGTGATGGCCTGTTTACCTTGGTTGGCCATCCTGCTAGCCGCAGTCATGTCTCCAGGATAGAGAGTCTGCTGATAAACTCGTCTGAGTCGGTTTCTCTCCCGGATAAGGTTCTTTATCCTGGGAGAAAAATCATCGTAGCTTCGCAGAGGACACTACGTTTTGTCATGGTTGTTGCTTCGCGAAATGCTTTGTTCACAGACAATTCGAAATCCGCCACCGCTGCGTCGAGACCGTTGCGAGTTTGAAGTGCCTCACGGTCTGTACGTGTCTCCACTAGGTGAGCCTTAAAGGCTTCCCAATCCGTGAATAATCTCTTGTGATATTCCTGGAGGGGATCATCACCCATCATCAGGATGACTGGATTATGATCCGAATATAGTCCCGACAAAGTGTAAACTTCGCAGGATATAGAGACTTGCCTAAGCAGTGCGATATCAAGCACGTTAGGCCTATACTGCCTGCGATAGTACGTGAGCTCCCCTGGAGCTCACCCATCACTCGATACTCATGCCTGTCAGCATGCGAATGGAGCGTTCGTCCGTTAGCATTGGTGACTCTGCTCTACAGATTATGCTTGGCGTTGAAATCACCAGCAGCAATTGTCGACATCAGCAGTTCATTTAGTGATTCTGGGTGACAATTCCTTACTTTATCGGTAGAACTGGATTTTTTGACGTAAAATGAATCTATTGAAAACACTTTGCTTATAAGGGACCGGGGATAGTTGACTATAGGGGCAGATAGACTAATTGCCAAAAACATGACCTACGCAAACGTTTTGCGTCGGACGACTAGTGAGAACACCCGTTATCCCCCCTGCTCAGTCCTCGCGAACAAGTTGACTTCGATGAAAATAGTATTGATTCCACAGCAGAAGTATTTGCTATACCGTATAAAATACTCCAACGCCACGTAGTAAATATAAGAAAAATATATGAAAGCAATCCCGGAGTGTTGCGATTTCTACAAGTTTATCTCAAGTCACATTTAAAAAAAAAAAACAATGTACAGTTGTTCCTTGACAACCTGAAAAGTTTACCCGCGTTCAAATCTGAGCCCTGGTTATATTTGGAAGGTAGATGAAACAGGACTGACAACGGTACACGTTCCTAATAGAATGATAACTCGTCGTAGCATCAAACACTTGGAAAAAATGACTTCTGCTGAACGAGGTATGCTGATGAGAGTCGCAGTTGCTATCTTGGTGCTTGGTAACATGATTTCTTTGTTCTTCATTTTGTCACGTGTCCACTATAAATACCTCATATTGAGACACATTGATGAAAAACTGCTATGCTCTGATATTCATGGCAAATTTTTGCAATAAAGAGATTTTACTAAGCTTGTACTATGCGACCATAAATTGTCACTTGAGATATGGAATTTTCAATTGGGGTACCGGATCTGCTGCTGAAAAAATATTTATGTTGGAAAAAATGCAATAAGAATAATTTCCGATTTTGGTTGGAGAGATTCATGTAGAGATGCATTCAAACATCTCAATATACTAATTGTTGCTGGTGTCTATATTTATGAATAATGTATATACGTTTATAAAAAGAAGCATAATGTCGCTTCCCAGCAACATAATTATCCAACTCGTTCTAGAGATGAACTGATGCCCAATATTCATAAGACAACGCTTCATCAGAAGAATTTTCTTTATCTTGGACCTAAAATATTAAATAAGTTAGAAGAAACAATTGAAATACCAGCAAATATGAAAATTTTTAAATCAAGTGCTACACACTTTACGAGTTTTAAACGTTTTATTTTTTAATTTTTTTATGACAAATATCACAACTATGTGATAAAATAAAATTTTATTTTTCTGTAATTATTTATATATACTTCGTTTTTCTTACATAATCTAATCCGATTAAACAATTGTATTTTATGTTGGCTTTGAGGACAGCTGTGGTTTCTGGCTTATTCGCATACATCTGCGACTTAAGAAAATTCCACAAGAGAAAGTCTAACGGGGTCAAATCGCACGATCTCGGTGGCCAGTTCACATCACCTCCATATGAGATGACCATGCCCGCAAGTCGCTCGTGCAGAATATCCAATGTGGAATGATACGGCTGTATGACACGTAGCGCCGTCCTGTAGAAACCAACCACATGTCGTTGGTATCCATATCATCCAATTCAGGCTAATAGAAATTGGTAAGCATCGTTGACAGTGATGGCCTGCCCAATGTAGTTCTCAAAGAAATATGGACCGATGTCGCCGCAAGCCCAAAGTCTATATCAAATAGTACTTTTTTGGAATGCATTCAATAATGTTGTGTGTTCACTTACACATTCATCCAGAAATGAGCCTCATCGTTGAGGATGTTTTTTGGATAAAAATCAGGGTCAGTTGCCAAGAGCCAATTCTGGGAACACACGTCGTAGTCTATTTCGATGTCTATTTCCTAGGTTAGTTGAATTTTGTAAGGGTGCTGTTCCAAGTCGCAACGTAAAATTCGCTAAGTTGTGGTCTGCGAAAGGCCAAGTTCTTGTGAGCGATGCGAAAGAGACTGCTACGAATTCTCCTGCATACTCTCACAGACAGCGGCGACTTTTTCGGCAGAGTTTGCGTTTCGTCGACGTACGGGTATTGGTCGATCATTTACTGAACCAATGGACTCAAATTTTTCCACCACATTGCGAATAGTAGGAAACAGAATACTCATTTTGATAAAACAATTTTATTATTTGCATGTGTTGTTGAATACTAATTCCGTCCATTGTGATTTGGCAGACCGAATAAATGACAACTAATTTGACATATGGCCGTTATCAACTGTCAAAGTTCGAAACTCCCTGTTGGAAGATTCTATATTTACTGTGTAACCGTTTTTGACAGCTATTTGTTTGATAAAATTCAGTTATTTCTGAAAATTACTTACGAGGAATTATGTATGACAATGTCCGTACGAGATAATTTATGGAAAAATGCAAAATCATGCTTATCATAAGTTTTAGTGATAGTTTAGTCTAGAATATTTATTGAATTATATACTTCCATTTCAGTGGTGAATTTAATTGATGGGAGAATTGACTTAACAAATTCGACAGTCCTCAGAAGACGCTATATGCGCATCAACATAAAAAATATATAAATCTATCAATTTCAGGAGTTCATCACCATTTGTATTTGTTGATTTATCGGAAACCTACTACTGTGTAACACAGAATATGCTACAAAAACAACGTTCCTATAGCGTTAAGGGAAATGCACATTCTTCATTAGAAAGTTACTTATCGAATCGCCACCATGTGGTTCATATTGACGGTAGCATCAGCGAAGTGAGAAAAATCACAAACGGAGTACCGCAAGGTACAATGCCAGGTCTACTACTTTTCACTGAATATTTTGATAGTTTGTTATCAATAACACAAGGGTTAGTTCTGTTTTGCTGATAACATAGTAATATTCTACAGATATGGAAATTGAAATAAATTTGAAATAGAAATCGAGGAAGATTGTAAGAAAATGATTATTCAGTTCGGATATAATAAGTCGACCTTGAATCCTTGATCACTGAACAAGACACCAAAATACCTGAAACAAAGGCAACCGAATACTTGGGAATAATAGTGTATAGATACTTATTGAAAACTAGTGTTTTATGAAAAGAACGGAGAGGATTTCCAGTTTCCACATTTCTCAAAGAATATTTTAATATAAACAACTTGAAAATCATTTACTTTTCTTCAGTTCATATTCACATTACGAATCAGATGACGCTTTCTTAACATCCTAACTAGAAATTATATTAAGAACAGTTGAGGTTCAGCAGTGTTTCATTGACTGAAAGTTAAAGTTTGAAACGTTTTTATGTAAATCAAAAAAATTATTCGAAAATGTAAAAAGATCCATTACTACAGCGGTTATTTACCTTACTAATGCTTCATTAGCTGAGACAGTGTTATTAATATTTGATTCAAGGTTGGGGCTGGGATAGCAACTGTTTGTTCTTAAAAGCTAATGAATACATGGCACTCGACATAATATACGGATCGTAATTGCTAACCGCAAATAATTGCAAAAAAGCAAAAGATTATTGGCTTTTGTAGGATATGAGATGCAAGGACAAATGAATGTAGTTCTGGTTTCTCGAATTGAAATTCAATCTGTGTGAAGTCAAGGAATAAACTACTGAAACGAATGTCCATATAATAATCTAAAATCGGTTTGCGCACTTGCAAAACACTTGACTAATGTTTTGCAATTCGCGAAAAAATACAATCAAATGCAGTTCTCTTATGGAATTTATGGCACAAATCCTTTCATTTGCCGACTCCGCTTAGTACGATCGGTTCACGTTAATTTAATTGAACGCAGTTGAAGTATGTCAAAAAAAAGTATTACCCAAAATTTTTTCTTCAGTTCGTTTTTGATAATGGAAAATGTTCAGTATTAGAGAAGTTTCTCTTTCAAAAAATATACCTGGCTATCTAATTCAGTTACTAACTGTGGAGGTTATTTTGGACTTGGAGTTTGCTAGATAGAAAACGATAACCTTCTAAATGTCAGTTATGAGTTGAAATCATTGATTTCGATTTCGAAAAATATTTTTTTTGTTTTTCAAATTATTCTCCTTAATGATCTAAATAGTTCCGCATACGTTTCTATCTGGTCTACAAAATCGGATGTGTACAGTGTTTTCTTTGAAACCAGTTTTGATTGCTCATTTAGTATGACACACATATTTGTTGTCTTAATCTTAGAAGTTCATTTCTTAACTCATTCTTCGCCATCTTGTCTCTGAGGAATACTTGCTAAAATAAACGCGATAATTTGAAAGCTTTTTTAATTTCAGTCCATGCACTTTCATGTTCTAGTCCCCACATTTCTTTCAGAAATATTTCTGCAGATCCCACAATTGTACATAACAAAAAAAATTGACTCTACACTTGTACAAAGGTTTGCTGTCTTTCCTTTAAGCCAAAAAATGAAAAATTGTTATCAGGGACAGCGTCTTCGCGAATTCCTGACTTTTCGAGGAGACGAGAAGTCAAAGTTCGTTGATAGCTAGATCAAATTTTCGGAAATCTAACCCAGAAGTAGCTTTCAGAACATCTTGTTTCTTTCAAAAAAAGTAAGGAACTCGAATTAACATATGATGGGAATTGATAAATCTGGGATTTATGAAACAAGCTGCTAGGATAGTGAAAAAAGTATGTTGGTCAGACTAGACAAGATTTTAAAACACATGTTCAGGAAAGTTTGGTGTGGACTAATACGCTTCGGAGAACAGTCATAGAATGAATGAAGTTGTTTAAATTAGTACATGACACTAAATCGGGAAATATCCCGAGCACTATAATCAGGAATTTTTCTCATATTTATAATCAGGAAATTATTGAGGCTGAGGGTAAAGGTGAGGGTTTACCCGTATTTTGATAGGTATAAAAAGGCGAAGTATAATTTGGGGACCTAGTATAGATATTCTCCTGATAATGCCAACTTGCTTGATGAAATGCACATCGAAAAGAGTGTTGCAGTTTTAATGTGCGGAAGTGTTTACATTTATATTTCTCAGAATACCTACATGAAGTACCTAAATGTGTTTTGAAATATTTATTTTCCACTCTCTCGAAATGAACTATCGTATCTGAATATTTTAAATACTTTGTTATCACTTTTTACCCATCAAAAATTTACCCAAGAAACCTCATAATTTCTCTACAGTGAATTGACTTAGCATCGCGATTGTTAACAAGATACTATTCTTTTTGAATTCAGAGTTTTACAGAGAAAAATTAGAATATAGATTTTTTACTGTATCTCCTTCATCTATATAAATATTGAAAATCTGTTTTATATATGCTATAGCAACTACTTATGATGCACTGTTTGGAACCTTTGGTGTAGTGACACCAAACACCAACATCAACACCTCGAGGTGTTGAAAATAACGATTTGATGTTGGGAAAAAACTCCAGTATTCATTTGTCAGAATATTCTATACAACATTTTTGTATAGAATGACTTGGGGCACCTTTAACTTTGAAATTTTGAATGAATATTTTTTATAGCAAATTTTCAATCAATAATAGTCGTATGATATTGTGAAATTGAAATTTTCAGAAAAATTGGTGATTTCGCTTGAACGAGCGATTATCAAAAACTTCACCAAGTACTGGATATGTAATGATATCATAAAACTTTTATATTTCCAGTGATGTTTAATCATGTCGTTCAACTTTTAAGAAATTGAAATAGGTAAATTTTTAGGAAAGAATGATTTTTGGAACAAAGAGGTTTTCACTTTCTACTTCTCCATCCATCCATACATAATTGTGAGAAACTTTCAAAGAAAAGAAGAAAGCAATCAATTTTGAAATGAACTCTTCACAAAAATGTGTAGATTACGCAAAGAAGTGCCTTACAGACACAAACTGGGAAAAATGTCCTCTTGAAATAAGAAAGAAAAAATATTTTTGGAACAATTACTTTCATATGAACATTGAAATATACAACACTGAAATATACGAGCTATTCCGCTTGTACTCCAAACATTCGTTATGAAATTGAATCAGATATAATTCGCAGGATTGCAACACAATATAATAAATAAAAGAGACAGATTTCACTTAAATGGAACATTGTCATTCTCAATGACGTACACTGATATTTTGGAATGATATACTTTCTTGTCTTATTGTCTCTTCAGCACTAATATGGATAACAAGATGAAGTAGTCCGAACATTTCCGAAATTTTTTCTGGCTAGATGTTTGTTTCAGCTCTAATGATCCATCAACTTGTGCTTCTGCAGTCTGCAAACTTAGAATAAATGAAAACAAAGAATTCCACAATCAGAGAATTAGGGATAAACTGCATGCCAAACCGAACGGGTCTAGATCCTTCTGGTTGGTGGATAACTTTACGAAATCCCCAGTTCCACCACTAGCTACTAGCTGAACAATTGTTCCCACTCCACAGTCGATTTTCTGGGAAAGGCACCACCCACTATTGTCACACAAGAATCCACAATGACAACTTTAGTTAGGCGAATTTTGAAACAACTCGATATCAATAAGGTGTCTGGTCCTGATGAAGTGTTCGCCATCATACTCAGAAAGTGCGCAAATGAATTTTTTCTTCTTGGTGGAAGATTGCTCGCGTTCATTTTATTCCCAAAAACGGCAAGAAAAATCTTCCAAATGAATAATATTGACCAGGCACTACGCTGTCGGTGATATCAAAATCATCGAGAAAGCCGTATACCACCATATCCTTGAATATTTAGAAGACTTTATCATCTTGAGCGATCATCAATATGAGTTTTGGAAACAAAGATCAACAGGCGACCTTCTATCGTATGTCACCCATATATGGAGTAACATAATCGAGAAATATCGAGAGTCAAGAGCTGTTGCGCTTGATATTTCTAAGGCCTTTGACCGTGAGTGGCATGAGGGTTTTCTGGCCAAACTTCGAAGCTATGGCTCAATCAATCAATCAATTTTCTGTATGGCATCAATACTTGCAGGGAACGCAAGTGACTATTGATCGATATCTCTCGAATACTTTTATCATCAACTCTGGTGTTCCCCAGGGATTCATGTTGTCTCCAAACCTCTTTTTATTGTACATCAACGACTTATTGGAAAATACCAAGAATCCTTCATATTGCTTTGCTGACGACAGCACACTTGTCTCGTCATTTCATTAAGTTTCCAGGAGGATCTAGAAGTGATTTCGAATCGGGGAGATTCTCTGATATCTTCCGAACTAGTAAGTTATCTGAACTTTTTTTATTCTTTCTTGCAACTTTACTGGGCTGTGATTTAGAAAAGATGAATCAATTCAGGGTTTGAGGACAGTATGAGCTTATTTTTGTCATGGTTAATATAAAAATACAAATTCGTATTCAATATTTTTATGATGAGGTTGAATTAAGTCAACTGGCACCTTGTGTGAAAGTTTCATGGTCATATTTTGAAAAGCCTTTCGATATTTCTCTAAACGGAAGGTACAGCGAAAAATAGAATTTTGAAATTTTCTGCTTTTCCTGTATATCTTCAGAACTTGAAAATTCAGCAATTTTTTGGTATCATTCAATAATTTTCAAAAATAGGCAACTTTGTCACGATCCCATCTCTTATCGTTTAGGAGGTCCCTATGCATAGATTCCAATTTGAGTAGCCCTGTATATTTCGTTGTAATGTATCTATTAACAAATTGGGCAGCACTGAACAATTTACTGACATACATTTTTACCTGCGACATCTAGACTTGAGTGAATCATTTTTAGTACGTTATCAAATCGACCGTACTAAGGGCAACTCCACAAATCGATATAAATTGGTTCATTGCAGGAATGTATATAAAACAACTGTGTTATTCTAGAAAGTTGTGAAATAATGCTAAAAGAGTATTGCCATATTTTCAATGTCTATTCCAAATTATAAGTATATGGTCATAGACAAAAATGGAGACACCTGCAGTAAATTATCGAGAATATTGACAATAATGAAGGACTGCTTGACCCAGTGGCATTATGTTGAATGATAAAGAACTTCTCAACATGATTGATGGAAAGTCACATTATCTGTGAAGTTTAGGTATTTCAAAAAATGAAGTCAGTTAATGTGAATATGGATATCATTCTTTCGTATAGAAGAATTTGAAAATTTTTTTCAAATTCTGAAGGCTCTCATCACCTGTTATAAGTTTGGCATCAATTATAAAAATAGGTGTGGAAGAATAAATTCTCCATTATTAAGCCTGCTGCTTTATACTCGTTTTCATTGCATTCCATTAGTTTAGGGATATTAAATAACATTTTATATGAAAGCTTTAGTAAGAGTGGTATATTATCATCCTGCCACTGATAGGTACTAACAAGTGTTTTTGTCTCGTAAACTACGATTAATTTGCAGGGGGTGTACTTTTTTACGCCTTATAATATTAATATATAATTAGTTGTGTAGTGAAATGGATATAATTGAATAGAACTGACGAATATACCAACAAGTCTCCAAAGGTAATTAGTTAATAATATATTTTTGATCTGAAGATGGTAGTATTAATCCTCAATTAAATAATAATTCTCTGAATGAAAACATTGAACACTTCCCGTGAAAGTATCTATGGAAGAGAGACAAACCTCCAACTTTTCTTCGATGTTCCAGACTATCAAGGTTGCAAGTCATGTTCATGTCTCCAATCAGACGGATAGCTTTTTTCAGAATAAAATCCAGCAGCATTAGGTTATGCTTTGGGGCGGAGCTCCATACACGAGAAAAAATACTCCAAAGATGATCTGATCTGAGCTTTATAAAGAGTCAACAGTTGCTGAGGTTTGTACAGTTTTCTGGTTCGTAAAAGTATTGCAAGTTTCTGAGAAGCAGCTTTTGCAATTCCAGCGATATAATTGTTTCAAGACATATCGGTGTCCATTTTAACCCCTAACAAATTTATCGAAGCACAAAGCGGAATTGACTGTCCTAACATTATATCCGGTTCAGAGACATTTATCTTTTTGGAGAAAACTGATGCCTGGGTTTTTGAGGCATTTAATTGAACCTGGTTACTATCAGCCCAATTCGAAATTACTTCTAGTTCCTCATTAAGATATTCAACATCCTGCTGCCGGTGAAATTATGCATCCGCAGATGTACATGTATTGCGTTTTTGTGAATTCTTTTTGTGAAAATCTCACAAAAAGTGTTTTGAATACGTTATTTTTTATGGCTTTCTCCATGATTTTTTATATCATTCATAGCAAAGCGACTGATCTATAGTTATTTGGAAAATTTTTCTTGCCCTTATTTGGAACAGGTTGAACGCGAGCAATCTTCCACCAAGAGTTCATTTGGGCACTTTCTAAGAACGATGACGGGCACTTCATCAGGACCAGACGTCTTGTTGATATTGATCTGTTTCAAAATTCGCCTGAATAGACGTTGTCGAAAAGTAATTTTCGACATTGTGGATTTTAGTGAGGAAATAGTGGGTGGTGCCTTTTTCAGAAAGTTGATTGTGTAGTGGGACGCAAATTGTTCAGCTAGTAGATTTGCTTTTTGTTGCTGTTGTTGCAATTGAACCATCCGCTTGTGTTAGTCGTGGAATTGTGGATTTTGTGAAGTTTTGATTACCAGCTTCAGCTCCCACCAGAAGACGTCAGACGTTCAGAAAATGAGGATATCAACAAGAATTAACTAATAAAAATACTGTATTAAAAAAGTCATAGATGATTTTCACGAGAAACATGAAAAGCGATCATTTCTTTTTTTTTAAGTAAGCCATGAAATACATGAATGTGAATGCCAAGTTAATTGTCATACACAAAATAAAAGTTATTCAAATCGTTAAGTGATTTTAAGGGAGAAACATGAATTTTTCCAATGACGAAAAAGTAGATATGCTTTTTGTATATTCGAGAGGTTTGAGGAATGCTACCAAATCTCTGGCAATGTATCAGGAATTATATCCTGAACGACGACAAGCTGATCATAGATATTCTCAACGAATCGAAAATACTTTACGGAATTATGGATCTTTTGAAATCCCCTCTGAAAGAAATTGTACGGTTACTGAATGTGGTGGCGATAATGATATCGGCGTTTTAGGTGAGTTGAAAGAAGATTCACAATAATAATAAAGTGACATTAATTTGATTTAGGATTTATGGAAAATAAAAATTGGGAATAAGGAAGTATATCTGAGGAAGACTGCTCATAATTCAGCCTCATTACAAATTCAAGCCTTATCGAGTCACGAAAGTTCATGATTTGCGTTTAACAGGAGAAAAGTTTTTTGTAGGTCAGAAAATTTCGCCAAGATAATGAAATTTGTAAAAAAAATTGTGGTGTGATGAAAGTACATTCACCAATAACGGATGTTTCAACAGGAATATACATTATCATTGGCGACAGAAAAATGAATATTTACGTAGAGTTACCAATTTTCAAGAACACCAAGCCAACGTATGGCTTGGTGTTATTGATAATAAAATTATTGGCCTCCACTTTTTTAAACATCTCTGGCCGGAGAATTATACTTGAATTTCTTATCAGGGAATCTAATTGAGTTATTGGAAGATTTGCCACTTAGCCTCATAAGAAAATATGAGTACTTTCAACACGACGGAGCTCCACCACATCGCAGGAGAATCTGCAGAGATTTCCTCCATACAACTATGCCAGAAAGGTGGATAGAAAATAATGGTCCCATTGAATGGCCACCACGTTCACCGGACCTTTCTCTTCTAGATTTTTCGTTGTGGGGCTTCATTAAAGATCAAGTATTCAGAATAAATTTTGAAAATATTGAAGAATTGAAAGAATCATCGCTGCATCGCTATCGCTAGTGTGTCACAAGCACACTATTCCTAGTGTAAGTATTTGTTTAAGAAATGATGGAAGACAATTCGTTACTTTTTCTTTCGCAACTGTCTTTTTTTCAATGTGATGTATTAACGATACTGTTAACTATGTGTTACGATAGTTTGATATTTGATTTCTCATTGAATAAAAAAAGTTAAATGATAGAATATTGATGATGTGGTTTCGGGAAGAAACGTCGAGAAATACATATGTAGTGATATGTCAACGAATTTGTGATAATAATGACTACGAAAATGTATAAAAAAATATACAGGTCCGTATTTAAAAAAATATATTGATGATGGAATTCAATGAACGAAACGTTGCATTGAAAAGTGAGTACACCCAGATTATAAAGCACATGAAATAAAGCAAAAAGTTTTTTGTCATTTTTTGATATTATTGAAAATGGAAGTGGTAGAGCAAAAAAATCAAATCTGTCATTTTCAGTTTTTTGCAAATATTTCACAAACCGTTGATGATTTTATGGATCTGAAAATACCATTGTGTTGCATCCCTAAAAAGGTAACTTCTGTTCCATTTAACCGTCCTTGTACGACCTACAGTTTCCGAGATAGCAATAATGGTATCAGCTAAAAAATACGGCGTGTATATGTTCAATGTTCACAGAGCAGTTACTTTTTCTACCCAGAGAACTTCCTACCTTCCCGAAGGATATTCACAGTCGAACTCACGGGTCTGTAAATTGGCCTAGAAAGTTTAAGTTATGAAACTGAAGTTACGGAGCATTTTTTATTCAGGATTATTTTGTGGCCGATTATCTAGATAAGAATCCACACTAGTAACAGAGAGCTGTCAGTCACTATTCATACTGAGAATTAGCTCCATTTTTCATTTCGTTTATTTTGGGATTGCGCCGGATCTTTAGAGAAAAGAACAGAATGTGTACAATGCAAGATTTCCTGATAATCGAATCTGCCGAAAATATCCCAGGGAATTGGTTGAAAAACTTCAAACAACTGGAAGTGTAGCTAGAGCTAGAGGAGCTGGAACAAATCCACCTCGGTCCAGAAACACAATAGAAAAAAGTTGTATCTGTGCACCAATGAATTCAAGAAACTGTTCTAAATCCAGTTGCTTTCCAACGAGATGGTCGGCCCCACATTTTTCAGGCCTTTGAAGTATTTGACTTCTCACGACTTTTCCTTTGGAGCTCTTTGATTGTTCAAAAAAGATGAATGTTGGAATTTCGCGAGCTATACGTACATTCGATTGTCAATTTTTTTGTTTTTCTGATGTTGGTACACTCATTTCGAACAAATGCATATTAGTTTCCGACCAAATGATCTGTCATCACCGTTATAACCGAAATTGAATATTATGAAATGTTATCATAATTATTGGTCAACAAATAATTTGTTCATACATATTGAAGATTGTGAATCATAATTTGTCAAATATTTTTTTAATTGCATGAAATATGGAGAAATAAGTGATGAACAGTGGAGGTAAAATATCCACAGCATGTGTTAGGTTCACTGTAAAATAAAATTATTCAATTGTTTTGTCGCTTATGAAATCTCAAGTCAAATAACCATTGCAAAAATTCTTGCTCAGTTACACAATTTTCCATTATTGAAAAAATCTGATAATATATCACATAATTTATTTATGTTTCACTGTGTTTCAAAAGAGACTGAGAAATTGTGATAACATCAACACATTCCTACATTTGTTTGAAGGGTCCAAGTACATCATCATATCGTTACTTATTTTCAAATTGATTACTTCCTTCCTTTCTTTGGAAGATACTCTCATCCATTTTTTGTATCAGATGGAGTAGTAGAAAGCCATAAACTTTCTTTCCCAAAAATTAATCACTCCTAAAAATATAACCCTTTCAATCATCAGAACCTACTTCAGATCCGGAAACACAATCCGTAGCAGGCCACCAAACGCGGACTACGATTCCAAGAATTGCATTTACCGGATACCCTGCGAGTGCGCAGAATCATACATCCTTTAAAATTTCGCTTTGCCGAGTATAAGAAACACACACAGCAAGGAGAAACCAGTAAATCGGAAAAAACAGAGCATGTTTGGACTCATCAACATAACATTAAGTGATCCCTAGCTGAGATCATCCACAGGAAGGAACACTGGTTTAGGAGGAAATTTAAAGAAGCTGCATATATGTTGTCCAACGACGCATTCAGCCAAGCTAGCGTAGAGATACGTAACATTTGTAAACCCATAATCAAGCGGGAAACGGTCAACATCCGCCAAACGCTCTTCTCCCGCTAAACAGGTGAAGAGAGAGAGGGAAGACGGGATAGGTGAAAGCTCTAGAATGACCTATAGTCATTTCTCTGAGGAATAGCCCAGTCATCACCCGAAGACGATTGTGGATAGTAACAATCGAAACGTCGTGAAGTAACTAGGCTTGAAATCTTTCAGTTTTAAGTTTATTTCAATTATTCAATTTTTTCATGAATTTTCATTTATTTCATTTATTTGATATTTCATTTCGGTTTTTTTGGCTAATAATTGTTATTTTTCAGCTATTCATTTTAATTCTGAATTTCATTTGTTCTTTCAGGGATTTCAAATCATATTATATCATATTAGACAATGGAAGTCCAAACTAATGAAACTCACATTCCTATATTCCATTATACTTGATTTATTTGCAATGAGTGTATTTTCAAAATAGTCTGCTAAATTATTGAGGAAACATAAATTAACCGAGAGTCTTTGAAAATTCTCTAATTCTAAAAAATAAATTGAGTCGAAGTTTATTATTAGATAGAACAATATCTGGGCTAGTAAGAGGTTATTGAATGGAGCGTTAAATAACAAACGTTTCGTCTACTACTGCAACAGACATCAGTGGTATGTGCGTGGACTGTGAGGACGAAAGTCAAATCTCGAAGTCTCAGCAATGATAATGATATCTGTCGCAGTAGTAGACGAAACGTTTCAACAATCGACCATGGCCTTCTAGCCCGGATTTTGGTTTCTTTAATCGTGACTCTGGCCGAGAAAGCCTTTGTTCGAAGTTAATTGTTGTTTCTAGTTTATGAAATTACTATAGATCTTCATCAAGTAACGGAGGAATCAATTAGAAAATTATAAAAAGAAATATTTTAATTAAATTCTCAATGGAAAGTATATCTCCACATTCTGCACACGCGTTAATTTTGGTACACTCTGTAATGGAACTTCCGCCAGTTTCAATCCTGAGAAGTTTCGACGAAAGCAGTAGGTAGCTTACACATTCGTATTTACCGCTATACTCATTAACATAATCTCTACTCGTCAGTCGATTCATTCTGAAGCATCAATGTTATTACTATATTTACTAGTAGATTCCCATGACTCGCTTTAATGAAAGTCTAATTGGAAACAAGCTGTAGTGTTGTTTCCGTTATATACGAACAGACAGAGAAGAGAAAAAGCTTCTTATCGATCGTATATCGTGGCGGCATCATACGGATTTTATTCGAACCTTCAATTGACGATTTCAGCCTCTGCATCCCAACAATGTCTGGCACTTTCAGAGGGAACTGATAGAGGGGGCAGGATCATGCGATTTCAGTGTTTCACTTTATAAATCCGCTAAGAGGTTACTTATTACGTACGCTAAAATTCTCAAACTTGGCCTTATTTGATCTTTGGGGTCCCACTAAGAATTTATTGCTTTATAAACATTTTCTTTTGAAAACGCCAAATTGACTCTAATTATACTGATTTCTCTAAAGCCTTTGACAGGGTAAATCATGATCTTCTCATGGCTAAGCTACTAGCATTAGGCATTAGTGGCAACATGTCAAAATGGATAAAGAGTTATTTGGATAATAAAATGCAGTATGTTAAATATGCTGGTTCCAATCATCACAAATTCCTGTAACGTCTGGTTCCCTCAAGGATCGCATATAGGCCCAATACTCTTCATTCTTTTTGTAAACATGTGTTGTATGTCATATGCCACAGCTATTCTTCAATGTTTGCAGATCTGTTTAAATCTGTTTAAAATCTGTTTTTCCGTTAATCAGCTGCCGCCCCCATACGAACGACAACTCTCAGAAGTTAAGAAACTTGTGCGAGCTAAGGACTAACGA
>WOGO01000829.1:0-20633 GCA_015342085.1 Leptinotarsa defecta | reverse complement strand
CTAGATGGACTGCATATAAACTTGTGCCAATTGCACAAATCAATTTAATGCAGAATGCAACAGACTGTTGGTTGACAGTGGAAGTCACAGCATTCTGGAAATGACCTCTGACTTATTGTCTCCAACTGTCAACTATTAATTGCCTTATAAAGTACTGTTCCCGAGTACAGAGGACTGGATCCTCCAGGAGAAGGAAATATTGAGAGCAGAGAGTTGTTGGTTCACAGATGGATCAAAAACACCTTCCAGTTCTGGTGCATGTGTTTTAGGTCGCAGACCCAAGGCACATATATCAACCCGCCTAGGAATTTATGCGACTGCATTTCAAGCGGAAATTTACGCCATTGAATTGTGTGCGGAGAGATTTTAAGAATCCAACCTCACACACAAGTCAAAAAAAATATTCTCGGACAGTCAAGCGGCGTTGGAAGCTCTTGGTTCCTAAAGAGCAACGTCTAAATTGGTAGCAAATTGCCAAAAACGGATCTCCTCAATAAGAAGACTTAAAAGATTATTGTCTCTGGTCTAGATTCCTGGTCAAACTGGCCTGGAAGACAATGAGGCAGCTGACTCCCTTGCAAAGTAGGGTGCTGCAAGCAGCTTCATCGGACCAGAACCTGTCATTGGCGTCGCTTTAGACTTTGCCAAACAAAGATGAAACACCTGTATGACTAGAAGATTTATGGACTTCTGGTCGAATTTTCCGGGATTGGATAATTCCAAGGTGTTTATTTACCCTTCAAAGCTTGATACCAAACAGTTGATGAACTATAGTAAGGATGAACTACGATGTCTAACAGGCCTTCTTACAGGTCACTGTCAATTGAATCATCATATGCAGAGACTCGGACTATCGGAAGACAGTGTGTGTCGTCTCTGTTTGGAAAATGATGAAACAGCAGTGCACATACTTTGTGCCTGCCCCGCTGGGGACCGAGTCAGGTTTTAAGAGTTCGGTAGAGCCGTACTCTTACCATCTGACCTGAAAGACCACTCACCAAAAAGCTGGCTTTATTTGGTCCAGTTTAAAAAGGTGTGACCCACAATAAACCCTTGCGGGTTGCGCTGGTGATCGAATAGACCCACTTTGAACCAACCTTTTATAAATCACCCCATACTCGAAGATTGAAGATTGATTTTGAACAAAATTGAACGTATTGGGCCATATATGTGATAAAAAGACCCACATCAAAAGTACCCTATAAAATCATGATAGATTCGATCAGCCTGTTGCTTCGAAGACATTTTCTGAATTGTCTTGCTGAAATGGAAATGTCACTCTCAACTGCGTCTCGGTTGAAGTGAGCCAATTTCGATTCGATATAAAAACACACACACACACTTTGAGAGAGTGAATCCATTTGTAAATACCGTCCGATTGCCAACAAAACGTCGCATTCGAAGAGAGGACGTACCAAATCAATATTTGCCTCTGCTGATGTGTTGTTTCATGGAAGAGATGGGAAACTGGATATCGGTATGTTGAATATTCGAATCTTTCTTTAAAAACAGCCGTTTCTTTGGAGTATGTCAACATAAGGTATAGACAATGAAATTAAAGAATATTTAGACAAAAAAAGGGAACTCGACCACTAAATTTCTATTTCATTTGTTGATGAACTTGATGGAATGATGAAAAAAAAACGGTTGTGTTGAAGTGTTGAAGTTGAAGAAGAAGTTTTCTCAGAGATATACTGAACTGACAATCTGATTCTGAAGTGATATTTTGATCTTGTGAATTGTTGATCCAATGAGTTATTTGCCAGCAAAGGCACATTATATTTACCTGGTAAAAAGGCACATGTATTTACAATACTCAACTTATCGAGTACCTTCCTGTTATTTTTACAATTCAGGATTAATTGTCATGTTGTATATCTCTGAAAACACTATACAACTCAGATATACTGAATTGACAATCTGATTCTGAACTGACGTTTTGTTGAGTTTTAGTGTTACTTCTGAAATGAAATTGAAAGGACCGGACTACATTTAAAGGATAGTAACAATACAGCATAGTTCAAGTTGAAACCGGCTTGAAGTGCAGTAAAGATCAGACAAAGTTTACTAAAACTCACTAGACAAAGCTTACTGCGGTTCAATATTTGGTACTTGATAAATGATTCGTATTTTATTCGACATAGACTTTCACTTATTTGCAGGTAGGTTTGGGTTCATTGAAAATTCGAAACATTGAAAAAACGATTGAATGATTTATTCAGTTACATTCACTGTCCCTAGTATGGACACTATCTGATTGTAGATTAGATTTGGTTTTATTAAAATCTGAAAATACATTTTCTGTGGCACCTATACTGAATTTTGGTTACAAAAAGATGTATTTGGGTTCAAAAAAATTTCAATATATTGTCATAAACTATCTGATCTCTAATTAGTGATTTGTCTTTTCAAATGTCACCTGATAAGTTTGGTTGGATTATAGTTTAGATTTTAACGATTTTTATCGAATTAAAATTCTCAATTGCCGTGTGTATAAAATATTACTGATGGTAGGAAAAGGTATTTTGCTCATTTGTACCTTGGTAAACAATGCCTTGAAAATACACTCATAAAATAGTAATCCTTCATGTATGCACTTCAACATACCAGACATGTTTTTGAAGTAAATACTGTTTTGAAATAAAGAAACAGCAAGTAAACACTTTTCAATCAATGTGAAAGCCCATACTGTATTCAAGTTTTCAACATAATCCCCAATAGTAGTAAGAGAAGCTTTTGTATGCCATCCGCAAGGAAAATTGCCGCCTAGTTAGACAACTACAGCATCAAAGTCGTTATCTTTGTGGCAGCCAGATAACTTTTTAAATGCAGAAAGAATCATAGTCACTCGATGCCAGATCTGAACTGTATGGAGGGTGGTTCAATTGTTCTCAACCGAATGACAAAAGGTTCTCCACTTCGTTCCTCATCGTGAATGTTCGTCCGGCCATATCTGAAAGCCCCAACCCATTGACGTATCATTCCATCACTCACAATGTTTTCAGCATTAAAAACGGTTGATTCCATATTGGCGTCTGTGGCTTCCCGAGAGATGTAGGTACTCGGAGGAAAATCCTTCATCATTAAAAAGTTCCTGTGTTGATCTAAAGAGACTTATTCAACTTTAACTTGAAAGAATTTCCACCCTTTGTTCTATATTTCTAAATAGGTATCCAAAATATTTCCAAATTGGAATTTCTCTTGAAATGAAATTGTTCTGTTCAACAGTAAAGCAGTGTAAATAATAGTTACGAATTCGAGGTACGATTAATTAGTTTGAAGATGTTCAGTGAGGAGTTCTAACTATAAGAAGGCCAATATTAAATTGGATTGTCTATGTGTGATCAATACTGCTTCTCAGACGGCAGCCGTCATTTATAAAGAGTTGTTTTAGAGAATAGATCGAGTGGAAGTTATAGCTGGTCGGATGCTTATCTAGCCCAATAAATATTTATATACCAAGACAAGCGGAGCAGAAAAATCGTCTAGTTGTTAAGATTGTGTTGAGAATTTATTTTGTGTTTTATCTGCAGGTGCAAGAGACCAGATTGGAGTTTGGGAGGTGAAGGAGCTTTTTAAATTTTGACATTATATTTTTTACAAGCACTCGAATAATTTGTTTTGAGTCCTCAATCCCATTTTAATTATTTGTTTTTGTTGTGTACAAATTAACAGTGTAAATTGTATTCTTAAATTTATATCGATTGAAATATTTCTAATTTTTAATAATTATTCAATTTTCTCACTATAAATTTCATAGTGAGTTCCTTCAAAATTTTAAAATAGTACAAAGTCACAAGTTTCACCTTATTTAAAGGGTATTTCAAATATTTATACAACGATGATGATTCGGTTGAACCATTATATGCAAGAGAGCATTTGGAAAATTTAAAATAAGGGCACATTTTGATGTTTGAATCAATTAGTGTATCAAAAAAAGTTATTTTTGTCGTTAATGGTTTTATCTAAATCATATAAAAATCAAATCAAAATCAAAAAGCTAATCGCGACAGTTTTTTTTGCTGATTACAAGTGTACATAAAGCCAGATGGTACTAGAGGGTATAACATTTTTTGGAACACAAAATAGATTTTTGCAAATAACACTTGTCTGAGTTCAATTCGGATGAGTATCAGATAATTGAAAAAAAAATATTGGTTACATTTAGAAATTCGAAATCTTTTAAAAAAATACATCGAAATTCCTCTTTTCATTACAAAATTTTTTAGAAGTGGGACACGAAGTTGAAAAGGGGTTTAGAAATGCTATGTATAAAACTTGATTCTCAGAAGTAAAAATTGACCTGCATGATATGAATTTTATTCTACCGAGGTTTTCCACGCTGTATATGTTCCTTGCTGTCCTGAAACAAAAAATTACCGTTTTATAAAAAGTTTAACCTCAACAACTCGTAACAGTACTAATGACCAGACGATATTTACCATTTCATTTATGATATGAATATTCCAAGAAACCCCAACATGCAGGGAAATTACCTCTTTGGCATGCCAACGATAAAAAATGCAAACATGTAGTGAAACACCATTCGTATCCGGCGGAAAAAGAATTAAAATAAAATTGCAATTATAGTCTACGTAAATTGCCTAATAAATGTCAGCTCGGTATACCGTTATGTTTGCTATTCGATGATTTAACGAAGCCGAAGTCATTGTATGGTGATGTGTGTCTTTATAGAACTTTCGTTAACTCGATAACAGTACATTGGAGAGCTTGTTACAATATTCATTGGGGTATAAATCACTTTCGGCTGTTTTTTTCGTTCTCTCTGGATAACCTATAAATCTGCACCTTATAGAATGTTGAGCTATCGAGATATTGTGACATGAACGTGTTCTTTCAGTTTTGTAGCTCCGCATTGGGACACTGAGACACGATTCCCTCAGATAGAATCAAAAACAGTGAAACAGGAAATAAGAATAAATACACGATGCAGACTTCAAGGAAAATATGAAGACAGTCAAATGATGAGAGTATGAAAAAAATTCTTCGAAGGACTACAAAAGGCAGATTTTGGTTCGAACATAAAGAAGAAAGAAAGATGATCAACTAACAAAAATTTGCAAAGAAAAGTTTATGGAAGCAATATAGAAAATGAAATCATGTGGAATACCAGTAAATGAGCAAATTACTCCAATTAATTTGCCTACTTCTATAGGGTCTTTCATTAAGCGCTTTATCATGACTCTGGCGCATAACTCAGGCTGAATTCGGCTGATGGCATGAGTTATGTTGGCTTTGAGGACTGCTGTGGCTTGTGGCTTATTCACATACACTTGCGACTTCAGAAAACTCCACAAAAAAAAGTCTAACGGGGTCAAATCGCACGATCTCTGTGGCCACATCTACATGAGATTACCATACCCTCAAGTCGCTCGTGCAGAATATTCAATGTGGCATGCGCTGTGTGGCGCATTGCGCCGACGCCGACGAAATTAGGGACAGTTGCTTACTGTTCCAGAGCCCATTCAGCGAACACACGTCGTTCACTGTCAGTTCCTGGGTCAGTTGAAATTTTTTACGGGTGCAAGCCCAAATCACAACGCAAAATTCACAAAGTTGTGGTCTGCGAAAAGCCGAGTTCTTGTGAGCGAAGCGAAATCGACTAGACAGCGGTGATGTTTTCGACAGATCTTACGTTTCGTCGACGTTTGGTTGATCGTTTACTGAACTAGTGGACTCGAATTTATCTACCACATTGCGAATAATAGTCCTCTCGGTAGAACGATTATGGAGACTGCCCGAACAGAAAACCCATTTCGATAATTCTATTATTTACACATGTTGAATGATGTACCCGTCCACGGTGATTTGACCAAACAGACTGCATGAATGACATCTAATTTGACAGATGTAGCTTCAACATGACCGTTATCAATTGTCAAAGTTCGAAAGTCCTTGTTGAAAGACATTGAAAATGCTTTCCGCGGTTGTGAATGAATATGGAACTACAGATAAATTCATGTTCTTCTTTCACTTTGGTAGGATGTATGGTTTGGGAAAAACTTCCTCCGACAAGGGATTCCTCAAATCGACTAACCGTACAAAAATTAATCTTATTAGTGAACTTTCTTCACTTGTCGCTCTATAAATCTAAGCAACATCCTAGAACGGGTCGAATTTGTGGTACTATTTCATCGATATTTCTTGTAAGTTTATCTGCAGCAGATAGATATTGAAGTATCATGTTTTCTGGTGAAGAGACAACTAACTCTACGACTCGACTGCGTTAAAAAAATCAATTCGTTGACATTTCTGCGACACGTCAAGTCACTCGTAGTAATAATAATAATAATAATAATATTCCTCATAAGACTACATTAGAAATTCAAAAAATACCTTATGAAAACATAAATAAAAATAACTTTACAACTTATTCAGGTACAGTTACATTTTGTTTTTGTAAATATTCTTCAACGAAGTAGAAGCTTTCATTCAACAAATGGTTTTTCTGAGCTTTTGGAATTTGGCATTTGAAATTGAATCAAATACTCTAGGAGCCGTTGCTTTGAGTTGTAGTGAAGAATGTTCTTCTTATTAAAGGTATATAAAAATCATTTTTTTGTCGTCAACACTTTGTGTTGTGAATTAACTACAATGAAATTGCTAATGTATGTGTAAACATACACAGCGATATCAAATATAAATAAGGATGGTAAGGTTAAAATTTTGACGTTTTTGAAGTGGCATCTACACGATGTTCTGTTGGAAATACATAAAAGATACCGCTTTTGTGCTACGAGCACATATATAATGAACTAGATAGCCCCTAAAAGGATAGATCCCAGATTCCAGAACTGATTAGAGAAAGAATTGAGTTTGGATATCGGCAGTCGGTAATGGTTGCTCCAGGTAAGACAGTTATCATTATGAAGGCCCGAAAACTTGACTTCTCGAATATTTTTCAAGTAACTTCAAAAACTGAACTCATTAAAAAATCGAAGCGTCCCCCCGTATCATTCTAAAATTTTCGTGAGCTATTTAGCTCAACAAAAAGTAAGGAACTTGATTAGAAACCTAAATTCATTTCTGATCTAAGTATCGATTTTTATGAGAAATAACTTGGAGCTCATCAAAACTTCTTTGGTTCATATCAGTCATAAAATCATAACACTATTTTTTTGTGAAAATAATTAAGTATGTTCCTCATAGTCTACTGATGAATTTCGAAAATACTACAGTTGAAATCGAAGAATTTCATATCACGAGGTTAATTTTGAATAAGAAAGTTTTTTAACAGAAAAGTTGGTTATTTTGACCGGTTTGGTGGGAGCAGCAAATACCTGATTAGTAAACTCCATCTCTCAGTAGTATATTCGAAACAGAGGCCACAATAACTCAGTAATAATGTGGGTCCAAAAATCGGATCTATCTACTAGCCTGAGGACGGTTAGCTTTACCTTCGCCATCGACTCTTGCATACATTATCTGCAATTCTTTCTCTTTACATTTTATAATCGACCATTAACGATTAAATCTCTAATCTGTCGGATCTGTTCCTTGTGGAGAAATTTCCGATTGTTCAGATTGTCCAGTTAGACAGCGAACATCGTTTCGAATGAACAGTTACTTTTACTTTATCGTCTACATTGATAGCGCTGCCGGGCTGTGTTGGCCATATATTGAGCGGTGACGTCATTACCGCTGACGCCTTTAGCAACCGTCGATATCGGCAACCCTCCCGACGAGACCCGAAGCCGAATCTATTCGATTCTATATACGAGGATCGCGATGAATGATGTTCTTCGTTCACTAACGACGAACAGCTGAAACGGCATACTGAGTGGTTTAGTGGAAGCTAGGGCTATTAAACTGAAAATATTTCTACTTTTTCGAGTGTTTGTCTTGAATCAGGAATTTAATTTGGTAGAGGTTGAATGTTTTCCAGCTCTCAGGAGGGTTGGGTCGCTAGTGGGTTGCAATGCGAGAAAATGTAGAAAAACCGGATTTATGGATCCTTCGAATTCTCGAAACTCATTAAAATGTTTACATAAATCCGGTAGCAGTCAGAACGTAAAGTACTTAATTTTTACTTGGAGGATTTATAATAGTTATGTAACGGATATTTTCCGCGGGAGAATTTACCCTTATATTGTTCAATAAACAACTCGAGGGCACAATAAAAATATATAAAAATGAATATTTGAGTGCCTTCATAAGTTAGACCTGTACATCAAAATATTTATTTTGAACCTTCTCATTTTTGCGTGTCTGTGACAAATTTTCAACTGTTCTGGCTTGCTCTGAACTATTATTTCATAACCCTCATGATTTATATAATCATGTACTGATCGTCCGTCAGTTGTAGTGGTCTCTTTTGGTCAAACCAATCTGATGCACGAAATCTTAGTCATTTGAATGACTTTTAGTATAAAAACAAAATGACTTCCAGTATAAAGTAAGTGTCTAAAGAAACATAACTTGAGTGGTAGTTAGACACGAAAGTCACATCACACCTTTTGATGCCCCATGTTGGGTGCCAATCGTAGTCAATTTAACATACTCTTACCTTTTGAATGGGATACTGGTAAAAATCCACAACAACTGAAAACAGTTTCAATGATAAAGTTTTCTAGATAGAGAGAGAGAAAGTCTTGAACAGAATTAATCGCTATCCATTTTATACCACTGAAAGAAAGAGCCCGAGCTCCGAATCTACAATATGGTTGGCGTCTTTTTTCTGTTGGTGAATCATGAGTGCAGGCTAAATTTTCATATAACTGTTGTTGATACCATGGTTATAACTATCAAATATAAATTTATTATTTATATCAGCTATCAGATCTGCTAGTTGCGTGGTTAAAAACCCTGATATATTTTGCATGAGACATCACTTCAATTTCCACTCTTCACATGTACTATCAAAGGAAAATTTCAATGACCGAACAATGTCAAGATTTATTTTACAGTAGATGAAAGTATTTTCATGTCATCGTCAAATAATGAGAAAAAAACTTACTTTCCGCCATTCCCCACTTACCTAGAATTAACGAAAAAATTAATAATATGTGAGAGCAAATATATATATATAACAATTTTCCACCCTGTTCGAGAGAAATCTCCATACACCACAGTTTTGAAAAAAAGTCAAAGTTTTACGATGATGTTCACTTTCTTGTATTGTGATAAATTTTTGCCATTGTCAACATATTGTATATATCTACTAGAATACTATTTACAAATTATATTATACATATATTCATTTTAGATTATAATAAGCTATGTAAATAAAATTATTTTTACGATGATGCTCACTTTTTGTGTTGTGGAAATTTTTGTATTTGTCGACCTGTGGTATATAGAATACTATTTGTCAAATTTAATTACTTACTGACTTTAGATTATAGATATATAGAATATATTTTCTTGAACAATAAAGTATATTGATTGATTGATTGATTGATTGATAAACGAATTGATTGTCGAAGTTTTGCCTCATCCACTATATTCTCCAGACCTCCCGTCAATGGAGTACCATTTTTTCAAGCACTTCGATAAATTTCTCACCTGCAGAACCTTCGCCAATCAGGTCCAGGCAAAACCAGCCCTCACCGTCATTCAAAATCTAAAATTTCATATACAGATTGCAACAATACGTACCGAATTCGCACCTGCGCCTTTGCTTGCAAATAGATAGTCTAACAATATTTAACGATAATCTTCGTCAAGTACCTACCTACTAGTTTCATCACTGAATTCAAATTATCAACTCAGTATACAGGGTGTCCCATATAAAACTCCGCGAACAAATATCTGAAAAATGAGAGAGAATATCCATTTTTTGGGAAAGAAAGTTTTTGGCTTTCTACTACTCCATCTTAATACAAAAAAACAAGGATGAGGGAATCTTCCAAGGAAAGGAAGGAAGTAATCAATTCTTAATTAAGTAACTCTATACATGGATGTGTAGTTCATGCAAAGAAGTAACTTTCAGACACAAACTGAAAGAAAGTCCTCCTGAAACAGCTACTTTCATATAAACATTGAATTTCGTGTAATAATAATAGAGAAGTAGAAAGCCAAAACCTTCCTTTTCCAAAAATGAATATCTTATAAAAATATACCCCTTTTAATTTGAAAAAAAAAAAAATGCACATGCGCAGTGCTCTAGTTCAATTGTGTTGTAATGAACATCTCTTCTTTCACAAAAATTATTATAGTTAAATATGAGAAACCCATCATAATAATTACATAATTTTCACAAACATTTTTATTTCTATACACGTTTGGCTAACACCGTAGGTTACTAACTAGCTTGATAACTGATCAGTTGAAATTTAGAATACTTCATAAATAATCAACATAGTTTTTTTATGAAAAAGCCTTGTTACCAACATCTGGGTGTTCGAACAAAATATTAGAGGTTCTGAAGAAAAAATTACAGAGGGGAGCCAGTCTATACAGATTTCTCAAAGGCATTCCATCATGTGAATCACAATATATTATTACATAAGATGGAAAAATTTGATTTCACAGACCTGTCACTATCATAGTTTGAAAGCTTCTTAACTGACCAATCTCAGCAAGAAACAGAAAACTGGAGTTTTATCCCAAAACCGAACAGCTATTTTTAGAACCTCGACGAGGAAGAATAACCTTCCTCTTAGAGACGATCACTTGGTGATTGAAACACGCGTCTAGGTGTAAAAAATTAAGGTTTGTTGTTGGGATAAAACTTCAGTAACTTTCAATACTGCATCAAAGGTTCCAAACAGTGCATTACAAATGTATAGTGTTATCAATTTTCATCAAGTAACTGTCAGTCCATTCACATAAATATGCCTTACGTGTAAGTTCAGCTCAAGCCTGAACATCATATCATCTTAAAATTATAAACTGAACTCACCCAGGGTGATGCAAAAAATGTGATCCTACTGGTCCCATAGACATCATTGGTCCCATTTGCATTCCAGGAGGTCCCATCATTCCTGTAATCATTCCAGGCATTCCTTGCACAAGTCCAGGTGAACTTCCTAGTAGTCCTTCAGGTTTTGACCGTTTTAACGCGGGCTCATCGTCTTCAGATCCAGAATCGTTTCTACTTCCTTGTTTTTGTCGTTCATGTTCTCTTAAATCAGCCGCAGGTATTCCTAGTATGCAAACAAAAACTACCATAAAAACCTGAATGTGAAGGAAGAGATCCACAGGTTATAGACCGATTATAGGCCTTTCATTTTTCAAAAATTCAAAATAAACATTACCCTCCATTCCATATATTTCAATGTCAACGTTGGACCGATTAGGCAAGGAGTTAGGAACCTTATCTATCGTTTCCTTATGCACTTGCATGCAATGTATGGACAACCCAGGACCTGTGTACAATTTTTTATGACAAATGTGACATTTGAAATGTTTAGCCTTTTGATGTTGAATTAAGATCTTCTCATCTTCGAATTCCCTGTTACAATACCTATATTATGTTAAGGAAAAATAAATGAAGACATGCAATTTCATTTCCATATTTTTCAACAAAAGGATACCAACACCATGGTTTAGATAACTTCTTCTTTTTCCTGCCCATTTTTCGAAAATAAACAATTCCTTCACAACCTCGGCCGATCCAACACCATTAATAGATCAATACCTTGAAGGGTGAAATAATTCATGTAGCATTAGAGGAATATACAAACAAGAAACACATAAAAATGTAAGATTTAAGATTTCGATCAAAAATGGTGACGCATGAAGATATTTTTGGAGAGTCCTCCATAAAATATATCCCTAGACAGAACAATGCAGTGTTGCCAATCAGATCAAAATCACAGCCTCGGCATGAGGCTTGCTGTGTCACAGCCAAATGAAGATATTCGAAAATCATTATTTTGAAATATTTAAATTAAGACAGCTGACAAAATGACGGAACGCAACTCACACGACCTACTCATGCAATTAGTTGCATGAAATCGATATTTTCATATTGTTGTATAATCAATGCGACATATGACTATAATTAAGTCAAAATAGAGTCGTCAGGAGACGAGGATTTTATCATTTCTTGGTATTCTCTTAGGAGAAAAAAGACGTTTCTGGATGCGCCCGATATATTGTAAAAAAATTTGAACGAAGAATGTTTGTAGCTGCAAGGAAATTCCATGACCCGGTTAAATTTGAATCTATATCGTTCATTTTGCTTCAAAATTAAGAAATAATGATCATACACAAACTAATGCAACTGATCGCGCGCTGTGACCGGCATTTCCAGTAGTGATAGGCATAATCCAATTATTTAATAGAACTGGCCGATACTTGAGAAAATCCTTATTTAAGAAAACTAATCAATACAGTTTATTGTTTTTTTTTCATAATCCAATTATTTTGATAATCGAATTATTAGTAATCGAATTGTCTGGATTATCGACGTATTATTCGAATTATAAATCACTCGCAATGTGCAGTAGAATCACTCAGTTGACATTGATAATACAGTAGTTGTTCAGTATGTGAATCATTAGATTAAACTGTGATTTTTTACTGTTAACTAAGAAAAATGCCTCATTTCATTTTTATACGATGAGAATTCATTTTGAGTTTGCGAATTTATTGTAAATTTTGTCATAGAGTTCTGTTAAAATTTTGAAATAGTATTTCATTTCATTAATTTTTCAGATGAATCAGTTCCGACCGTTCTAAATTAGTTTTGATAATAGGTGTGTTTTATTTACATTTATTGTACTCCAGATTATGTCATTCCCGCCAAAAGTTATTCGCTGTCCTGCTCGATTAAATAGCATCGAGTAGAGAATAACTTTTGTCGGAAATAGTCCAATCTGGAATAGGATTAGTGCCAACAAAAACACCTGCTATTAGCGGTTGACTTGAAAATAACAATTATGTAAAATTTTTGTGATTCTGGTAAAAAAAATCTCGAACAGCTAAATATTCAAAATCTGCGATACAAATAATGTCCAATTAATTCAAATTATGTTCAAATGTGCCTAAATTCCACTTACGTATTTGGCAAATCGTAGATAGTTTGTGAAGACAATTTCCTTGTCACATACAAAATATTTAGAGAAGAAGAATAATTAGGATTATGTTGATAATCGATTCGATATCGATTGTGCAAGCGTGAATACTTCAACGAAATCCTTACTAAGCTTGGGTGAGAAATTTTTTTAGTGCTTGTAATTGAGTATTTGTACCCTTAGGTAACAAGTTTTTTATGAGAAAATCACTTCAAAAGAATCTCTGTACATCGAAAATGTTTAAAAAGCTGCAAAAATTCCAGTGTTATGAAAGAATGCATTTTATCAATATCATTCAATAACCATATCAGTTTAAACTGGTTGAAAATATCAGGTAACGCTAAAGATTCAATTAAATTTTATGTAGAATGAATAACGGTATGACATATCGATGTCATAAAACGAGATTTCAGTAACAGTAACAGTAAAACAGATTCTAGTCACAATAAAAATTTGACTGTGCTATAGTCAACATATTGTTAACTGTTCTTATAGAAAATGCTACAGTATTTGGTCCACTAAAAATCAGATTATTTCTTAGAAAAATTAATCGTTTTGTGTTAAACTCACCATAAATGTTTTGGCTTGTACGTTTTCCTGGAAGTACTTCTACCCTTTCCTAATGATACTAACCAAATGTTTTATTTTACCATCTTAATCTATTTTGAAAAAAACTAGATGATGAATCACCAATATGGGTTATGGAAAACTAGGTACAATGGATGAATAAATAATAGTTTGAAAAACTAAAAAAAAACACGCTTCAATAGCAACACAAACTAAAAAATAAAATATAATTCGAAACTAATTTAAGATTGTGTTCAACATCAATAATTAGTCCTATGGTTTGATGTAAATAAGGACTTTCAATAAGTCTGAAATCAAAATAAATCTATTTACGAAAAAACAAATTGTTATAAAAAGCTTGGGTGCTAATATCCATTGTTATAAATACTTGGTTAGGAGCTGTTTGCCAGATTGAACCGCACGCTTTTCACAACAAAATCAATTATTTTTAATACCAGACTTATTGAAAGTTATTAGTTACTTCAAGCCACATGCTTTATTATTGATATGAACACAATCTTAAATTAATTTCGAACTATTTTTCAGTTTGTGTTGCTATTAAAGCGCGTTTTTTCAGTTCCTTAAATTACTATTTATTTCATACTTCTCAGTTTGGCTCCCTATTTCAAACTCAGAGAGTGTGGGGGAAAATTATTAGATCATGGCGATCATGATAAGGATACAATGAAAAAAACTTATGAAATTATTATATTGGCACCAATTCTTGATAAGTGTACAAAGTTAAAATACATCTGTCCGTTAAAAGTCCAAAGGAGTCAGTTACAAACTAACTAACAAACATACAAGTGAAGCTAATATAAGCGTGTTGAAAATAAGATCACACATTTATCCATAAGAGTTATAGTAAGGATGCAGCTTGAATTCTCATCTACATCATCATGCAGCATAAACTGAATTAACAATAAATCACAAAAAAAATGGTCATCTCGCAACTTCTTAATTTGATGTTATTTCTCGTCTTTTCGCACCAGGATTAGTATACATTTTTTCTGAAGACGACTCTATTTCGTAACCCCCTTCTATTCATGAACCCTACATACGCATGAAAAATGAGCTGTGTGGAAACAAATTGCGGACGCCACATTGAACACTAGAAACTTTTGAAAATTTCATTACAGTTCGTTCCACACAACTATATACATTGATGTTTCAATACTTTCTATCATCCCTAAGATCCCAAATGTGCTCCGAATCCGACCTAGCCCTTCGATATCGAAATCATTTTCGTCCTCACCAAATGGTGAAGGTCACCGAAATTGGCTTCTCCAGGTCAAAAGTGCCTCTCTTGAGTGTTACTTCAGATCGTTCACTCTTCTGTGACTCAGTCTTTGTCAGTGTTGTCAACCAATTGAAGGCAAAATCTAGTTCAATAAATTATTTATCCAAGATATTGAAGTTTCCGATATATTAGCGTGAGAGTCACAAACTACTGTGGTTTGTGGTGAGAGTCCGCATTCCGCCACGGAGTGTGACATTCCACCACAATTGGCAGCACTGGTCGTTGTCTGGCAACACTGTACTTCTGGTGATTTTCGTTTATAAAACCAGTGCACTTTAGCGTACATCTATTTACTATATCTTAATACATTAATAAAGGACAGAAATACACTGACTTTGTACTGGAAAACGTTATTAATAATACCTGTACTGGTAAATACTGTATGCCATTATTATGCTATATCTGAGAATATTTTATTCGAGCTATACTAATCCATAAATAATACCAAATAATAGACTTTGATAATTACCAACGACTTCGAGTGTATACTCAATTCTGTATGAATAATAATATGAATTATTCATCAGAAGAAATTTTATGAATCTTGAATACACAATTTTTGTTTCACATTTAAGATTGAAGGCTTAAGAGTTCTTTCACCAGAAGGTATGCTTTTTTTTGAAATTAGTCCAACTAGTTACATTTCTGTTTTTAGAATCATAAAAAATTGAGATGGAGGAAATTAATAGAGGTAAAGGTGAAAATAATCATTCCAACCAATCTGAATTAACTCCTGGAGAGGTAGAGAAACAAGAAGAAGCCAAGCTAAAAGCAAAATATCCAGTATCTTCAGTTTCGGGAGGAATTCCTGGTCGAATAGCAAGCGGCCATTCCGCCTTTTTGCAGAAACGACTCTCAAAAGGTCAGAAATATTTTGATTCTGGCGACTACCAAATGGCCAAACAGAAATTTGGAAATGGACCCAGTAAGCCTGGAATTCAATTGCCAGGACCCATTCCTTTTGTAGCTACAGGTGATGCAATTCCCACTCCAGAAACTGTTCCAGTGAGAAAAACATCTATTGCACAACCTTCAAAATTTTCTAATATAAGTTGAACGGTTTTTATACAATGTTAACTCTCAAAATATTTGTCTAATTTCGGTTAATTCCATGAAAAAAATATTGAAAAAGTATGTTGATTGCAATGTTTTTGGTTTCATACCCCCCAATAAATCAAAAGGCGAACAAGCACCCGTTTGGTTATGGCTCATTAACCTTCATCAGCGCCATGTGTCCAAGTGTAAAAATGGGCAGTATTTCGTTACAGAAAACAACACAAGGAATTCTGTACCAACGTGCCCATCTTTACACTTGGATACTCTGTACTGATGCAAGCTTCAGTAATGAATATTTTCTTCAGAGGAAAAAAATAAAATCCAAAACAATTTGATAACGGTTTGGTACAGTGGTACTTTGTAGGTACAGTTTCTTGCACCATAAGCCAGTTGATTGTTGATTTTTCACTTTGATATTCTTTCTTTGTTCAAGTGTTCAATACATTATACCCAAGCGGGTGTAGAACATGTCAATAATATTAACAGATTATAGATAAAAGAAGAGAACCAAAAGGGCAATTTCAATAGCTCATGAACTAAGACTGCAAGTTAAAAGGTGTTTTTAGCTATTGTTAAATATGTTACGACATGGCATTTTGATTGATCTAAATACGTTACAAGAGACAATCATATTGATCTATGTGAACTATAACAATTTTTGTATACAGTGTGGTGTCAAACAATTCTGTTCTATTTATATTTTGAAAATCATGTATGATTTTCAGAATAGATATTTCAATAATATAATAATAATAAGTTTATTCACGTTAGAATATTTACAATTATGGCATAAAAAAAACTCTGGGTGTCATTTGCAAATGAACGGAGAAAACCCATTCAGCACCAAATGGTGGCGTATGGTACGTAACATTTTATAAAATTATCACATATATATTGAAAATAGTAAATTTATAGAGGACTATCTTCAAAATATTTCTCCAGTTTATAGTAAGCTTTTTTTTGTATTATCACCGTATAGAAGTAAACACAAGTAAATTCACTTCGGGTCGGTCTCTTTGATGTATCGGATCGACAGGACATTGACACGAGGAGCTTACAAATATCTCATATGATTGTGAACTGTTTAGGAATTGATAAAAAATAAGACAAGGTGGTGAAATAAACGTATATTTTGTAAAGATTATATAGTTTAGGTCAAAAACTTATACGAATCTAATCTAAAGGTTTTTCAGAATGATGAGTTTTGATTTTTTTCAACATTTGTTTTCAAATTTCTATTGTCAAATTTCAAAGTATAATAAATTCTTACCCTTGTGAAAAGAGAAAATAAATAATTCAAAGGAAAGTTATCACAAGGGTGAGAAATGTTAATTTTTGAAAACATTGCTTTGAACTGGTTGCCTGTGCAATCAGTGGCACATAAATTGTTGAAATGATCAAGAAATTCTGTCTCTAGATGGATGATACTTTGTAAAAATGAATCTGGAGGCATATATAAACTTCCAAACTGTTTGGCTTCTATATTACTGTTTGCCTTGAAATACCTATATACATTTGTTTCATTCAGTGTGGTACTAGCTGCCGTGGCAAAATTTGTACATTTCCTCAAAAAATATCCTCAAAAATAGCCCGAACTATTGCTTTCGGGAGTGGCTAAAGTTCTATGATCATTTGTCCCTACTCTCAAAGGTTTATAGGGAGTTTTGGAAGTTTCACAAGAATCTTCATTCTGTTTATGTCAGCATCTGTAATATTAGATAGAATCTCACTTGTATCTTCTTGACAGTTACTTCCTTCTGCCTGTGCAAACTGGAGAGTAAATGCGGTAATTTTTAATTTGAATAGGAGTTGGGTTTCTGGCATTTACACAAGTATTTCTCAGTTGACCGAAATAATTTTCCACACAGTCCTGATTTATATTTCTCGTCAATATGTAGGAGTGTCTTCCACTATGTAGGTTTTTCCAAAGGTGCAGAAATGCCGAAATTGTTATCTGCCACTCCTCAATGAATCTCATTTGTCCCAGTCGTGTTTTTTCTTTCTTTTTTTTTGATATTACACTTAATTTACTGAAAAATATTTTCATTTCTTTAGAATAGTTTATTGGTGCTGTTTAACATAAAGTTTTACACAAGCCAAAATGAATATAAATAAAATAAACTAAAATTACAATGTATAAAACACAATTATATAATTTACACGTTAAAATCTTTTGTTATCTGAAAATTTGATGCATTATTATAGTTATTTCTGAATTTTTTGTTGTACATTTCTTTTTTGAAATCGTATCTATACACAGCAACACCTCTGGGCCAGAATGTGTTTGTATAAGCCATTTCTTTTACACTGTAGTCCATACCGATTTTAAAGCACCTGTTGTCTTTAATTTTTCTATGGGTATCAATCTCTGTAACAGTAACACGATTTTTTTTATTAGTCTTTACATTCAAATATTCCACTATCATATTTTCTGTAACATGGTCTTTAACCCTGGATACAAACAACCAGATTTTTTTGTCCTGATCTCTCCTGCAAATCCTTTACTTTCAGACAATCAATTTGTTGTTCCGAAAAAAGGTTTATTGAAATCTTCGACACCGTCAAATCGATTTGAATTGAAAATATCAAACACTTAATGTATGTAGCCGTCCCTATTGCTGCTGATGGTATCTGATTGAAACTGGCATGAGCATTCATCGCTGTAGATACCAAATGACTGAAAACTTGACTGGCTAATTTAACCTTCATCTTTTGAAAGTCAGTTGGGAATGAATGAAAATCACTAAGTCTGGGTGCTATATTGTTTTTCCTTATCCAAGTTGTAAAGTTGTTCAAAAAGTCATCGAAAAAATTGTTTCGGCTACATTTCAGCAGATGAGGAGTATAAAAAAAGTAAAAGTATCTGGAAAAACGCCCTCCTCAAAAGAACTATTAATTAAATGGGTTAAAACTGTTACAATTCGTTTTGCATATTTTTTAGTATATGGATTGGTACTTCATCAATACCCGTGCTTTTCTCGTTCTTCATATTATTTATTATTGAGAGCAGCTCACATTCTGTTATAGGGTTCAAGAAAAAGGTGTAACTGTGAAAATCTATTGCCTTTTCAAATCCACTTACCTTACCTATATTTTTCTGTCTTGTTAACAGTTCCTGGGCTGCATTTATAAAGTATTCATTAAAGCAATTTGCAGCCTCATGCGGATTATCGAGTTCAAACTGTTCATTTATGGTATAGTAGTTGTGGTCGACGATCAAGCTCTACGTTATAAATGGAAATTAGGAAAAGTCATAGGTTGCATCCAGGTACAGATGGATGAGTTAGAATGGTAGACGTCAAGACAACATATTCAGAATGTCGACAGCCAGTAACTAAGATCTTCAAATTGGAACTAGAAGACTGAGTTAATTCTTCTAGCGGGGACAGAAATGTTGATTATTGGATTCTTTGAGTCATTTATTTATTTTCTTGATCCTGTTACCATTGAATTGTTGTTGTTTAAAAGGAATACTTTTCAGGAAAATTTTAGATTGTCAATAAAATAATTGTCTTGACAAAAAGTGGATACTTTTTGGTACGAAAGTTTGATACGAAATAACAATCCCATTGAACACTTATTCAGTTTAGTCGAAATTAGCGCCATTTGAATCAGTACATTCTTGCCAGTGTAACAATTCGATTCAATCCATCAGTATACAAATTGGGTGTTCGGGTTTCGATAAAGTCGACGAAGGCCGTCTTTGCCTGATCCTGAATGGTGAAGTTTCTACCAGTGAGAAAGTTATCGAAGCGCTTGGAAAGATGGTAGTCATTTGGCCAGAGGTCTGAGGAGTATGGTGCACGCACCATAGGCAAAACTTCGACGCTCAATTCGTTTGATTGTCGGACGGTGATTTGTGAAACGTGCTGACAGGCGTTGTTGTGGAGTAGGATTGGACCTCTACTGCTGACCAGTGTCGGCTGCTGCTGCTGTTGCATTTCGGTACATTTCATCGATATCCTTACAATAGGAAGTTGCAGAAAGTTATAGTGAATCACACCGTAGCCGCTGACCACCCTACAGTAACCATGACCATGTGTTTTCACCTATGGGAAGTGTCTGGGCTGTTCTTTGGTGTTCAATCACTGTCCTGAACGTCTCCTGTTGTAAAGGATTCAATTTTCATCACACATGACGATCCGATTCAAAAAAGATCGTTTTGGTTGCGCAAAAGCAAAAAAGAACAGATCTCGGAACGTGACAACTGTCGATCGTACAAACCGTAAGGCACCCACGAGCTTTTTAAAACATCAAAAACCGCATGAGAGCGAAATGAAATGTGTAAACACACGTCGAACAGTGCGTTCATTAACACTATAATTGCCAAGTGCCTGGTTTATTTTTCATGCTGTTTCGGCATCCCTTTGGTTCAATTTGAACTCGTAGAAAAAAATTGTCCGAAAATCGCTTAACGACATCGTATAGTAATAAGCTGAAGAGGGAAGATATTTGAAATTTGGAAGAGAAAATTAATAGCATCAATGTATAGAGTACAAAATTCTCTATCGATCAGTATTATAACACGATACAGTACAATAAATATTGAGATATGTTTAAAGACATTCTGCCAGAGCTAAAATGGAATATTAACACGAGATAAATGTTAAATATCAATATAAATACTGTGAAAAACGTATTGACTTTGTATTCAGTGTAACTTATCCTTTACTTTCAGTCAATCAATTTGTTGTTCCGAAAAAAGGTTTATTGAAATCTTCCACATC
>WOGO01000828.1:0-20639 GCA_015342085.1 Leptinotarsa defecta | reverse complement strand
GCCATCTGAGATGATGGCGAAACGTCGACTATCGAATAGTACACAACGGATGAACACCCGGAAAGACAACACATCATATTCTACCATCCGTGAAAACCTACTCTGTAATATATATATGATAGTGTACCTACCCTTCATTCTCAAAATACTTGAAAAAAAAGCTTTACAATATGACAGGTTGATAAAAACCAGATATGTGAACTACTATAGTCCAATATTCTTCAGCAAAATTCCGAAATTCTATGAGATGTAGCCCTATTAAGAAATTCCTAAAAATAAAAAAGAACTGCTTGTCAAAAAAGCATGTTGAAATATTAGAGAATTCTTGTTGGAATATGTATTCTCTTCTATGCCAGTGTTGTAGTAATGACAGGTTTTTTTGTAACTTTTTCAATATTTACTGCTACGCTCTTTTCTGATATATCTTATATCTATTATATATCACTAATTCAATAAAGAAGAGTGAAATGGGAATGGCAGCAATATTCATACGCAGAAAAGGAACACCCTGAACAAACTCACGTGTCATTTTAAAGGTGACTTATTCTGTTTGGGTTCTGGTTTGACCAGTTGTTAGGCTAAACCTCCAGAGCGGAACCAGTTTTTTAAAGCAATTCATAACTTGGTTATGGTTGGTTGGGTGCCGCAAGGTATCTGAGCAAATGCACGATTACTTCATGCGATGTAACAAATAGTCAACATTATTTGTACCAACATACTTTATTGTAAATAAACTATTATCAGGAATGTCTCAGAATCAAACATGAGAAAGGTGTAGTACAATGGTAAAATATTCTAGTTTTTTCCATGTCTAATGTTTATAATGATGATACAATTATCTAAATTTACATCTTGGAAATATTGAACTATCAGTTTAAGAGATAATTGTTGTTTCTTTCTCTAAAACATTTATTATTTATATTAAATGATAATTTTTTGTTGAATTTATGGAAAGACTTGGTATGTCAACAGTTTCATGCATTACAGATTCTATTTCATTTTATGCTTTCATTTGAAAGGAGTTTTTGATGTAAATGACTTTTTCTTACAGATGAATTGAAACACATCATTGGTTCGGAAACCACAAGAAGAGGTGTTCTTACAATATTTGATCTTTTCCAAAGACCAATTTTAAACCGCAGACTATTATATGTGTTATTAGAAGGTGTATTATGTACTTTATTTCCAGATAAGGATATGACTAAGCTATTTATTAAATTATATTCCAATTCCAAAAAGAATGAACAGAAAAATACTCGTAAATCCAGGTGATAAATTAGTCATTTAATTTTGTAATGTAAATGTAGTCATAGAAATATACTGATTCTTGGTTAAAAGGGTCCGACAAGATCATTTTAAATAATATTTGATAAATTTTGATGAAATTTATAGAATTCTTCAATTTTAGTGTTTTCATAGTTTGTTGAGATGGGGAACCACTTTTAACAAAAATGAAAGCTTCATTTCATAACAAGTTTTATAATTTAGGTATATATAAAATAATGAAAGAGAACGGCCTAACATATAATTACAAAATACTGATTTGACTTACAATTGAGTTATTTTGTCTTTTTTTAATTGCCACTGGGACCAAAAAATTTTAGTTTTAAAATTTAATCGTCTGGTATAGATTACTCAATAATTAAATTAATATGGATTTTGAGTGCAGTCAAAAATGTGGGGTGTCAAACTTTTGATACATACCACTTGGCAAGATGATATCTTATGTTGTTCCCATGCTGTTAAATAACATTTCATCAGAATATCCAATATTATTTTTTGTTATCGAACAATTTTGTTACAATCCTCATTATAAATAAATCACATTTTTTAATGAAAATGACTGAGAAATAAAATGAATGTCCTGTAGTTTGTCGTTAAGTATCAAGATTTTTAAATATACTACTATCAACAAATTGAAAATGTTTAGTAGGCAGTTAATGAGTTTGAATATGGGATTTCACTTGAATATACCAAAATGTTCAAATACTCCAAGTAAAGTGCAAACTTTCACGGCCGTAGATAAGTGAATCAATGTTATTTTTCAAGTTTGTTGGCAGTGGTCTGTAGGTTTTTATGTCTGATGTTTTGTCTACGACTGCAGTAGACATTATTAAAGAGCATTGAGGCGGAGGACAACCAGAGAATTTTTGCCTCATCCAAAGGTTAGGCCACGGCCCGTAAGCTCAGAAAATAGCATGTACAATATTTGAAAACTTATTCAGATTGGTACTGTTTTTGAATAGCAAAATTATGTTTTGACAACATAAATTGCAAAATACGTTTCCATTTGCTTTCTTGAGACACTCATTTCATAAAATATAATGGATATTTAAGACTGACAGGTTTAAATTTAATTTCACCAAACACACTATGTAATTTCTTCGAATAAATGTACTTGCTATAATTTTTCATCCTATGTGTGGGAGAATTTAATGGAATGAGGTTTTATGGAACTATTCTCGATTGCACCAAAAAATCAATATTGATGAGGAAACTATGTAATATTCTCGTATAAAAATGTCCTATAACCTTCGAATCAGATTTTTCTGCGACTACACGATTCCATATGCCATCTGGCTAATCTTATATTTTATTTTCTTTAATGATTTGTATTTATTTACATTTTTAGGTTATTGCTTATATTGTTGAGGTATTATTTATTCATGTTCCAATTTATTTATTTAATATATACATTTGAAATGATAGGTACATTATTTCTTTCTTCTATAAATAATTGGCAAGCAGAATGGTATTACCAGTGGAATCTTGGTCACATGGTTCCAGAAATCTTTGCCGTTTTCTTTGTGGTCCAGATTGTGTAGTTCAAGATGTGAATTTTTTAATTTGGTCTCTGAAAACTTTTTAGAGTCTGTCATATTTCTAGTTGATTTTTAACCACGAATTAATCGGACAATCATTTTTGACAGGTTTTCAAATTGTTTTTCTATGTATAAACATAGAAACAAATTTTATCAATCTTCCATCCTTATAGTCCAGGGGCTAATAAAATTTCCAATTCTTACAGAAATGAATAATGTGTGTGTTCCTAAGTTGGAGCGAACAACAAAATGTCACTCCATCTAGTGGACGAGGTACTAACCATATCCGAAATTTGCCCGATTCCTCTGAATAAGGATGAAAAACTTTCTTATTAGTCAGTGGGCTACGCTTGAAGACTGGAAGGAAGATAAATGAAATACTCTGAAAGAATCCCGATTTTCAGTTATAGAATATCATTGACTTTAGGTCGATGATGGCGACTATCTTGCACTGACGGGTGGCTAATGAGCCCGAAACCGGTCTGCAAGTGTGCCAGTTCCAAAATTGAAGGTAGTTGTATTGCCAATTGCATATGTAGAAAATTTTCTGTCAAGAATCCTGCACTGACCCCTGTCGGATATAATCCAACGCCCTTCGTGGTTGTTTTCTGATAGGGGTCAGTCCATTCAACATACTGTGTAGGTATATCTGGGACTGGCTTGAACGTTTAAAGTTCATTTCTTTAGATTTGCCATAAGTATGGTATAAAACTATACATATTAGGTGAAGCTAATGAATTGGTGCAGAAATGTATGATATACGCCAGGGCAAATGATGAAACCTGTGGATCATGCTGCTAAAATTATGCTAAAGTTAACAAAAGATAGACTGAATTTAAAACATTCACTGTATGAGGATAATTTTCACAATAGTACGAAATTAGCAGGTATGCTTTTGGAGAAAAATACCTATTGTACTGGCAAGTTAAACAAAAAATTCAAAACAAATCCAAAAGGCGTTACTAGTTCAAAATTGAAATGAGAGAATAAATCGTTTTTTTGTAATGATGGATTCGTGCAGAAATGTATGATATACTATGCCGGGGCAAATGATGAAAACCGTGGATCTGGCCATGCTTCTAAAGTTAACGGAAGATAGACTGAATTTAGAACAGTCATTGTATAAGGATAATTTTCACAATAGTACGAAATTAGATGATATGCTCTTGGAGGAAAATACCTATTGTACTGCCACGTTGAACAAAAAACGCAAAACAAATCCAAAAGGCGTTACTAGTTTAAAATTGAAATGAGAGGATAAATCGTTTTTTTGTAATGATGTCCACATTGGAAACTGGAAAGATAAACGGGATATATTATATATTTCAATGGAGTTTAGAAATACATTACAGGAGTCAAGAAATAGGCGAGGGCGGGTAAAAGAAAAACCCTTTGCTATCTTGAATGACAATAAACATATGGTTTGCATTGATCGTCATGATCAAATGCTTGCGTATTACCCTTGTACTCAGAAGACTTTACGTTATTTATTTGATAAGATATTTAACCATATTTTGCAGACGAGTATGGTGATGCGCATATTTTCTATAATAAATATTCTAACCAGCGAAAATCTTTGTATGACTTCAGAATGTCAATTTAAAAAAAAACAAAATTGCCGACTGTGGAAAATATTGTGGCCATTACAGGGCCTAGTCTGAAAAAAATTAGAAACATAACAGAAGAAAAACATTCAGATGTAGACAATGAACAAAACAAACTAAACGAGTGCTGCGGAAAGAGATAAAGTGTTGTTCAATAAAAATGTCTTAATAAAATTGGGTCCACTATACATTATATAGTGGGTGGCACTGCTACAAAAATTTTAAATATAGGTAGGCATTGAACATGTTAACGGGGTTTTAATAGAATAAATTATGAAAATCGTTTAGTTACTTATCATTCCTAAAAGCAGGACCATCGGACGTGTCATGCGCACGAACATTTGGTATGTCGAACGTAAGGTAAAAACAAAATACTTTAAAAATTATGCCCTTTTTTATAATTTTTTTTTCTAATTAAATAAAACATAACTGACATTACTAGAAAAATTAAAATATTATTAAAATGATATCCATAATGAAGTATGGTGTATGTAAAGTGACACACCACTTTTTGGATCCTTTATAATTGTGACATCATGAAAATAGACGCTTTTACCTAAGCGAACGCTCTGGAAATCTAAACCCAGCCCTACCCCTACGTTACAGACCCAATAAAAAAAGTTACCTAGATAACATTAAATTACATGACTAACTCGCCTTATATTAAATGCTTTTGCATTCTTTTATCTTCCGTGTCCTATGTGTCTTTTCATCTGTACGTTAGACTGAGTATAGTACAGTACTTTGGCTAAGACACAACTGTATATATTCATGATAAATAAATTAATAATATGGATGAGATGTAACTTGAATTTAAAAATTTGATGATTTATGAGGAATTCTTCCAGACATTTCCTAGCATGCATGGTTAGCATATCCTATGCTGAAAGTGGACTATCATCAGAGATAGAAGCACCTCTGAAGAAGAAATTCCACAATACAACAGCCCTCAAACTCGACGACAAACACCAATAGACTATGACCGTGAAGGTTTGACTACTCCCAAAAAGCAATTTAAAAAATTAGTTGGTAAAAATGAATCTTTTTATTAAAAAAAACTATCCTAAACACATTCTGCATACAACTGTTGAAAACGTATATACATATAACATAAATGACATCCATGTCCAAATAGATAATAACAATAACATTTTACTTATATAATACTTGAATAGACAAATCAAAATTCAATGTGGATGTTTATATGAACCATGAGAAGGATGCAACAGTGAAATATTAACCGATGATATAACAATAATTTTAATTTTCACTTTGACATTCTTTTGGAAGCCAGATCTTCAAACTCTTGGTCAACCTATATGTAAACAATTTTTTCATTGATATGATATATACTTCTAAAATATTGCTCATAATGGCACGATCAGAAAATTAAAGAACTGTACAGACCAGGCCTAACTGGACACTTTTATTGAAGGAAAACTATTTTTTAATGAGACACTGTATATTCCTGCAAATTTCAAGAGAGCTTAAAATTACCTTTTTAAAAATGTAGCACACTTGATGTTTTGCTAGAGTGATCTTTGAAATACAAAGCTTTTAGAATTTTTCATGTACTTTGAAAAGCACACTTTCATCAGGTAGGCTTTGGGCGATGCGGCGATAAAACAGAATGCAAATCTATACCTATGGTTCCTGGAACGTTGTAACTAAGTGCACGATTTTTCTTTGAATTGTATTTGGACAGACGAAGCTTATACGAGCAATGCCGGCATTTTCAAGCGCTACAATTTTTTCCCCATTAAGTGTCATAAAATTTGACCCTCAGACAGAGACATCAGTTTTCATCTATCTAGTTTGAAAACAAAAATTTTCCTTTAAAAGTGTCCAATTTGGCCCACTCCGTACAAGTAGGCTTTTCAACCTACTCTGATAACAAATTAGTACTTCAGATATAATTTTGGAAAACCAAGGTAAATCACTGAACTTTCCTGAAATTACTTGTAATATAAAAATAATATTTATTCATCAAGTTAAGAGCATATTCACGACATCAATGAAATAGCAAAGAGCTAGTAAGTAGATCCATTGTGAAATTCAATGCATGAAAAAATGCAAGACCCAAATAATTATGATCACGAACAATTTTTTAATGTGGGTAGCTACAAACATTACCATTTGGTATTGGCCTCATGTTTTTTGTTGCAAAGTAGAGATTTAGATAACTATTATCCATTCGAGCATAGTCAATACATATGAAAATGATTCAAATGAGGGCCCCTCAGTCATATCTTCTTTATGACCAACACTTAATCAATTACACTTGAAAGAATTGAGCTTACGAAAATATCCTTAAAATTATTTTATTCCTAGTCAAATTTGATTGAATTAACAGACATGTCAATAGTTCCACCTCGATAGGACCCTCTTTTTTTCTTGGTTTTTTCATGCCTGAAAGATTTTCCTCGGGTGTGTTTCAGGTCCAAGTTAGCTCTCTCACCCCAAGATCCTCTAGCATTAAACTACAACAAAATTATGTAAATTAGTTGAGCATAGTGGCCTTAATATAAGATATATTTTCATTATTTTCCCAAAAAATGTAAATATTTATCAATCATATCTACCATAAATATGACTTTTCGTGTACAACAATAAAAAATAGAAGTTTCGACCCAAAACACATACAGGATGACTCAAGAGAAACTCTGTTAGTAGTTATTGAAATATGATCATTATGCTATCCTATTCTTACATTGCTAGCTTTCTTCATTATTCTGTATCCTATAATGCAGAAGAAAATGAAAGTTAGCCATATAAAAAATTCGCAACATTAGGCATGTTGACATATCTAAAAAGTCACTCAAATATAAATCAAAAAAATTATTTTAACTAAAACTATGCAGGTAAATGGAAGTTTTCATTATTTTTAATGTTCATCATAATAAAGAACAGAAAGGCCTCTTAAAAAAAATGCCAGTTTCAACTATTACTAAATCAATGGATGTAGCCATTACTACGTGGTAGGAGATCATGATGAAAAGTGAAACTTGGTAAAAAATCAGAAATTTTATTTTCCATTTTTCAAGTATTACTTTTGCACCCTGTATGCAACTCAACTTGAGATTTTTTTTTTAAAGTGTCATAAAGGAACTATAAAAAAGTACTGACGAATATATTTGAAATGACCTTTCAGATGTAATTTGTAATATTAAACATCATATGTTCTAAAAATTCATTAATATAGGTAAAATAAAAGTTGTGTGAAACAGATAATTTGATGTAGAGTAGAAATCTGTGATGAAATATACAGTATTGCAATCAAAATAACAAAATTCGAACCTTCTTTCAGTATAGCCAGCACTATTTTAGCTACAGTAGAACTCCCACTATCCGGATCGCCAATTAAACGGATCACTTCAAAGAACAATATTTTTAGATTTAAAATTATTTTTTGAATGTTATCCTTTCAAAATTTGGTCAAATCCAATTACCCAGATATTTGATCATCTAGACCAGGCATGGTCCCAACTGATTCGGATAATTGAAATTCTACTGGAGTTACCTCCAACATCATTACCACACTTCCAAATATTCAGAATTTCGCCATTTATACTTTGTGTAATATGAACGAACGAAATTCCCAGAGTCACCCTGTATTGGAAACCACTAAATTACACCAAACTCAAGTTAGAATCAAATATTTTACATAACGAATTTGGTTTAGATAATCATTGTCCCATATTCAAAATAAATGAATTAAATTTTCTTTTGAAATGGTCCCTGTACAAATCTCCAAAGATAAACTAAGCAAAGTTGATTAGGTTTTGTATTAAAAATGTACCTATCCCTAGCTGAAATAAAAAAATAATTCATACTCACATAAAACACATTAACATCTAATCGTCAAAAGTAATTTTCTTATTTTCAGCTGGCTTAGATTCAAAACTGTTATTGAAACTCTTGTTGCCACCGAAACCTCCCCTGTTACCGCCGAACCCTCCCCTATTACCACCGAATCCTCCCCTATTACCACCGAATCCTCCCCTATTGCCACCAAAACCGCCCCTATTGCCACCTCTACCTTCGCTATCGCCAAACGAATTTCTGAAACCTCCTCGACCACCCCCCCTGTCATTGCCATCAAAGGATTTCCGGAAACCACCTCCTCGGCCACCTCTGTCACTCCCTCGACCACCCCTGTCTCCACCTCGACCACCTCTAAAACCTCCACGACCCCTACCACCGCCATCTCCAAAGGAATTTCTATCATTGAAACCTCCTCGGTTACCTCGCCCCCCTCGGAAATTGCCCCCTCTTCCGCCACGACCAAATGAGTTTCTACGTTCCTCTCCACCTTCCTCATTCTGGTTTTAGCATTTTATTTATAGCAAATTAACATCCATTGAAAGGGAACAGCAAAATATGGAAAGAAAGAAAAACAAGAGTTAGTACAACAGACTGGCGAACTATCTTTTAAAGGACAACGTGCAAAGCTCATCATTTCAGCAGCAAAATTTTTTCAACTTCAACTTGGTTCTAGATCTGGCATTGAGAAAAGGAAATGGCAAGGGCTCCACCAAAATAAAAATAATCTTTTAGCTCATATACATAAAATTAATACCAAAATAAAATCATTTCAAATTCAAACTTCCAGTTGAGAACATGCTTCATTTTCACCAAGGAAATTGAATATGTGAAAAAAGTTTGGGAAAGATTGAATTTTATCAGTGAAAAGTTAAGTTTTTTTTTGAACAGCCATTGCATTATAACAGGAAATTGAAAAATTGAATAATTAGTTTTTTTCTGTTAGGAATCACACGTTAAAAGGTAAGGCCTCGTTAGTCCTTAGCTCTCAACTTCTGAGAGTTGTCGTTCGTATGGGGGCGACAGCTGATTAACGAAAAAACAGATTTTAAACAGATTAAACAGATTTTCTATATCAAAAACATTTAGGCCAGTCATGAACTAGATGTACAAAAAAAAATGAAAAAAAATCCTTATTTAGAGAGATCGCCCCTTCCGTTGTACCCACTCATGAGATGTGCACGTTACCTTTGCATCAAATGAATTATCATATAAACGGGGGTCGATCTCCACTTCTTCATCTTTGACACGTCTAAAAGGTGTATTTTTGCGCTAAAATGATGAGAAAATTTTGTGAATAACATGTTATTGAATAAAAATTGTTTCAAATGTAGGAATAGAAATTTTTTTATGTCTCAAGTCATTTTTCGATAGATCCATTAAATAAACACTACAATATAGAAGAGTAAACAAATGCGGTAGTGAGAAGCCATTACAATCTACAATGGTCTCATTCAATTTCAGAACATGAACAAATAAGACCAAATACTAACAAAACATATTGAAAATTAAAAGTGAATTGTGAATGAAAAGAGGTGAGTTTTAGAACATCAAAATCAACATATTAAATTTAATTAAAATTACAATTAAATACTAACCTCTCCATTGAAACTGTTGTTTTGTCCGGATTTGACGAAATTATCATATTTTGGTTTTTTAACTTTCATTTCTTCTTCCTCCTCATCTTCAGGACTACTCTTTTTTCTCTTTTGTTTTTCTTTGGCAGGTTTACTTTGTTTTTCTTCTTCATCCTCATCATCTGATGAATCTTCAGATGACTCTTTTTTTTCCTGAAATGTACATTCAATGAAAAATACTACAAATTATCAAAACAATTGATTTGGTATATACGATAAGAATATCATTAATTTGATAGAAATTATTCAACCAAAATATCTGCATACAGTAGTAATGACTCGAGGACATCGATCATTGCTTTATAAATTCACTATAATTTTCTTAAGATGTTACTTATTGTAATTCAAAATTTGAATTAGAAAAATGGGTGTGAATCAATAATCCACAGTTTGCTGATTTGACAACATATGTTACACATTATTCTTCCTTCTGTCATTAATGTTACAATCTCAAAGTATTATTTACATTCATTACTTATACCTCTTTATCTATGCAGAAAATGCTACCAATGAAATTTGTTATTAAAAAGTTTATTATTTTATGCTTTACAGTTTTATTTCAAAACTTCCTTGGTCAAACAGAATCTGATAAATGATCATAACTGTAATCAGTATCAATCTCATTGGTTAAATTTGCCAATTAAATCATGAATACAATAATTCTACTGGATTTCTATTCCAGCACAAAACATTTCAAATAAATTTTTAATATACCTTTTTCGAAACAGCAGGCGTGGAAATGGCTACAGGTTTCTTTGGAGGCTCATCATCACTTTCTTCATCTGATGAACTTTCTTTCTTTGCAGGTTTCTTTGCGTTTGTTACTTTCTGTGCCTTAGGTGGAACTTTGGTTGCATTATCTTCATCGCTTGAATCTTCCTCGGAGCTGCTTTCTTTTTTGGCTGGTTTTTTCGTTACAATTTTTGCCTTGGAAGATGCCTTTTCTGTTTCTTCTTCGCTAGAGTCATCAGAACTTTCTTCTTTTGTTACAGTTTTTTTTGGAGGGACAGCACTTTTTGCTGTTGGTTTCTTTGCAGTTTCCTCCTCACTAGATTCGTCGGAACTTTCTTCCTTTGCTGTGGACTTTTTAGCAGGAGTAGAGCTTTTCACTGGTGGTTTCTTTGCTTTATCCTCCTCACTAGATTCATCAGAACTATCTTCCTTTGCAACTGGTTTTTTTACAAGAGCAACAGGTTTTTTCAATGGTTTCTTTGCGGTCTCCTCTTCACTAGAGTCATCAGAGCTTTCTTCTTTTGCTACAGGTTTTTTTAAAACAGCGGCAGTTGCTAAAGGCTTTTTGCTAACAGCAGCTGTTTTGCCATCTTCCTCATCCGAACTTTCCTCAGAACTGCTCTGTTCTTTCTTTGAACCAACTTTTTTTAGGGGAACACTTGTCTTTGCAACTGGTTTCTTAACTGCTGTCTTTTTGGTATCTTCCTCATCAGAGCTGTCTTCAGAACTGCTTTCTTTTTTTTTTGAAGGTGTTACTTTCTTTGGAGTTGCAACTACCACATTTTTTTTTGCAGGAGGTTTCTCATCTTCAGATGAATCATCTGAACTGCTCTGAGCCTTCCTCTTAACAGCTGGAATTGTTTTGGCTGCAGGAGTCTTCGCGGGAGTTTTCTGTATTGGTTTCTTTGGTTTTTCATCCTCGGAGGATGAATCACTGCTGTCCTGTTTCTTTGTAGGAATTTTAGGAGATTGGGTTTTGAGTGGTTGAGTTTTACCAAGAGAAGTTTTTGGAGTTGGTTTTTTTTCATCTTCATCAGATTCCTGAAAATTCAATGACAGTTTATACATGTAGCAGTAAACAAATAAACATATGAGTAACACCATTAAGATAAATTAAAAAGATAAAAACCTTCCATGAGTTTTTTTCTGATACATAAAATTGATATTCTAAACAAGTTTATGCCATTTGTTGTGTCTAGATATTTGTACAAAAAATCATAATAATTAACCAGGTTTTAATTTGAATGAACTTAATAAATCAAGAAAACAATTACCATGTTTCTAAAAAGGTCTACATTGTTTATTTTTCAGATCACTAGGTAAATGGCAACCACTATAAATAAGTCTATTACCAGAGGTGTGTTTGGCTTCATGGGGTTAAGAATATGTGTACTTGCACAACAAGTACTGTATTTGTATATAAATCAATAAGATGTTTATTTGAAACAATTAAAAGTACTGACTTTGAGTGCAGTCCTTTGTTAATATGAATACTTGTAGGTTCTTTAATAAGTTACAAAAAAGATGGTATCCAAATATAGACCCTGGGCACAACCAGTTGATGGAATTATTCAGTAGAGAAAGTTGTTGCTTTCAAAGTTTGGTAATTTTTATAAAATTAACAGGAGTTAATACTGCTAATGTTGATAATCTACACCACTATTTTTTATTTTCAACTTTTTATTCTGAAAGTGAAAATGCACCTTTTATAAGCATATTCTCAATACTCAATACAATATATTGCGCATCCTATATATTCAATAGTAGTTCTTCGAACTTCAACTTATAAGGCAAAAAATATTATAATCGACTTAATTGCAAGAACACTCTTTCTTCTGGTATTGTTGAGTGTTCATGAAACTCTTATTTCTAGCACTGAAATAAAAAAAAACTTAGTACCCTAAAGATTTAGTTAAACAAAACCCTTAAAATGTTCATGTATGGAATATGAATTTCCCTTCTTTTGTATAATTGTCTGCAAGATATTCTTGGTGCACTATTGAATATTCTTTCAATTACATTTTTCTGGGCCCTGACTGCTTTAGGAAGGTAAGGGGAGAAGCCCCCAAAAAATAAAGCCATATTGATATGGCGATTGAACCAATCCAGAGTACATAAATAAGCATGAGAAAGAAAAACAGTTTCTCTTATATTTGTATAGTATAAAAAAAAAGTACTTAATTCAGAAGAAACAATTAAGCTTATACTTTCTGAATTTCCTGAATTAGAGAATAAAATAATTCGTAAGACACAACTGGGAGAAACAGAATAAAAATTTAAATCAAGAAACTATAAATCAGTAAATTATCTGTCGGGTAAAAAATGTGAATATCATACAAAATATTTTGAAATTATACATTCCAAGATTCATAATTGTATATCAGGATTGTATTAGAGATATTGATTTTTGGAAAAATATAATAAATTCGTGATTGACACTGTCAGAAAAATGAATATAAAAGAATTACGAGATGGTAAAACAAAAACTTGGATAGTGAGTTTCAGATATCAGTCTCTTCCAAAATACATTGCAATAAATTGGATTTGAATTGAAATATAAATATATATCCACAGAGTTCATTTGTTTCAAATTAAGTTATGTATGTAATAAAAACCTAAAAAATCAGTTCCTTAAAACATCATTTTTGTGAAAGTTATCAAAATGAGTTAATGAGAACAAGTAAATGCATGTGTCTATACAATATAATTGTTCCAAAATTCAGATTTCTTAACATACACCCCTGTTTGAGTAGTGGGTAGGCATCAATTTTAGTATAATTTTGATGAATCAGACTGGCCTCATAATTTTGGACATAATTTGTCCCTTTCGCAGATTTTCCATGTGATGTTAAAAAAAATCAGTGAGTTCTGCTAAACTACCGTTAACCAGAAACAAACCGTTACCGTTAACCAGAACAAACACTTACCTTTTCTGAATTTTGAACCTGCAGTAAGTTTAGACTCTTTGATCAAGGTGTATAAGTTTGCACAATCAGTATCTAAAAATCATTTGAGGTTTTCATGTTTTCAGGGCAGCAGATATTATCATAAGTGATGTAGCAATGATCTAAGTATTCTACCTTGCTTCAATAAGTCAACTTAAGTGGTCTTGAGGTGGTCGCATTCATAATGGAATTGTAAGTCAGACAACTGCTATTTTTCGCATCTATTCAGTCTAACTCTCATTGAATTATTGAGAGAATATGTGTTCTAATGTACCGATATGCATTTTAAAGTCATATTAATGATTAAGGATTTCCATGGAATACCTGTATAGCCAGATAATACCCTCTGGTTTCTTTAGGAACTTACGTTCTATCAAAGGCAATTTCATCAATGCCTTCTAAAAGAGCATGCTGCTGATTTGTCCGTTTAGCTAAAGGGACACCTTTTTTTGTGCTTCATCAAGTGCACTTTACTGCCTTTTTTCTGTTTCCGATATAGAAAGAACCACAACTATAAGCTGCTTGGTATACTTCTGGGGTACTTAATGTATCCCTAGTATATTTAGCTGACTTGATGACTATTATCCATTGTTAGTTTGAAAATGACTATCTCTATATTTTTCAAGGATTCTTTCAATACAATGCATTACATCGAAAAAAAAAAATGTCTAATAGAGCATTGCATAGGTACCTCAGAGTTTCAAAATGACATTTACACAGTATTTCAATGATTGAAAAAATTACCCCTTTTAAGAATCTCAGATGATAGTAAATAATCCTGCTTCCTAATAGATTAAATAAATAATATCAATTGCAAAATCTGAATTTTGAAAAAACAAGAGATAAATCTTACCTCAGAACTAGACTCTGCAACAGATTTAGCAACAGGTTTAACAGGAGCTTTTACAACTGGTTTCTTTGCAGTAGATGCTTCATCAGATGAGTCATCTGAACTGCTGACTTGTTTTTTGGGAACAAGCTTTGATGCAGGCTTCTGTGCTTTAACAACAGGGGCCTTAGGAACCTCTTCGTCATCAGAATCGTCAGAACTGCTATCTTCCTTCTTCTGTGCAGGTTTAACGACAGCTTTAGGCAAGGATTTTGCAACAGGTTTCTCAATTTCCTCTTCAGAACTCTCCTCACTGCTCGATTCACTTTTTTTCTTGGCAATTTTATTTTGCTTCACTACTCCATTAGTAACATTGCTCTTAGGAGATTCCTCTTCCTCGCTACTATCGTTTTCTGTGTTCAATTTCAATTTTTTCGATTTGGGACCAACTTTCAAATAATGATTCAATATTTCAATAAATGAAGGAGCTCCTTTGATCAGCGAAGGCTAAAATAGAAAAATACAAATAAGCAAAATAGCAGCGTGGTCCGGTCCCACGTGGTGGTAAGTCCAATATACGAGAACAAACGCAAATGGACTGACGAGAAATAAAATCTATACTTACTGCTTTCGTTTTTTTCTGAAATACGCTGGCGAAATTTTTATCCTTCTTAGATAAAAACTCAAAAACAAGGGCCAAAGCCACATGATCAACGTTCTCCATAGCCATTTTTTACTAAAAGAACAATCTCTCTGTCTCTCTCACACTCACAGTAGTCGCAGAACACAAAAATCGACGTATGATTTCACAGATTCATAAACCACAAAATATTCACAATACAGACAGGACAGTAAACTAATCTGATATTTATAGTATAACATATTCAAAATTATATAAACTGGAGGGGAGTAAACAGGTATTTCCTTATCAGTGATATCAGACTGCCAACAATCTTCCAAATAATTTGCATTCGAATATAAAAATTTATGCCGTATTGCGAACGGATGAGTTTTCATCAATATTTGTTGAATTCAGGTATAGATTTGGAAGTATCAGACATTATATCTTAGCTTCATTTCAAGATGAAAACATAAAAATCATAGAAAAATATCCTTACATTCCAAACAACAATACTGTTCAACGTTAAAGCACTAAACTAAATCGAAAGAGCTGCATGGAACATCCATGAGGATTGTGAATCAGAAACATACATTGTTCCCATGCAACAACACTTTTTTCGGCACTCGTTCCGCTAATGAAATTATCATCAGGAGATGACTAAAATTAGCATTTTTCATCCATAGTTTTTAACTTTATAATTTAAGATGTTTCCATTGATGACGCTAATAGTTGAATATAGTTCGACCAGGATCAACGAATATGCTGTATTTTAGGCTATTTCTTAGTCAGTGTATATAAAGTCGCACATGCTCTGAAATGGAATGAATTGGCATTCACGGCTAATATAGACTATCAGATGAGTATGTGCACTTGGCGACGTTATGAATGGAATGCCGAAGTGCGTTGGATATTTTTAATTTATGAAGAATCAAGAGTACCGAAGGTCAAGTATTTTCGTCAATGACTAAAGCCGAAATTATATTATTGTGTCGTGGGGTGTCGTGACGCATCACACGTATATCGTATCCATACATTTAATATGTTTAGAATTATATTACTAAAGTGCAGTGTGTCGGGATGCGATCTGTCGTGACGGCGATCGGTCGATTCCCGATCGGCGTCAGAACTCTCCACACTAGTTATTATGTTTCTAATCTGACGCGTTAACTAGCTAGAGAATAGTCGTTTGTATTTATTTGTGCACAAGTTGTCGGACGAACTTATTGAATTGGTTAGAAAATACGAGTTTGCATTTTTTCAATATCATTTTCTACCATAGAATGAAATATCTCAAACTGATTTTTTCACATCCTGAAATCTTTTTTCATCACTAGTAAATGATATTCGCATCGACTACCTCTCAGATCATTTACTGGATGAACCCAATATTTTCTCTGTTTTCTTTTTAATTAAACTTTACATTAGCAGACACGCAAGATTTTCTTCAATATCACTATCCGAATCGGAAGAAAACATTGTAGAGGCTCGCATGCGTTTACTCCAAAGGCCACCATTGTATTGATTCGAAATAACGTCAGAGCGCGCCCCGACACGACAGAATAGTTTGCACACTCGTCGTCACGTCAGAGAGCATCACAACACAACGATTATGGGCATAATCGTTGATCATAACACACCACAATATAATAAGGTAATTCCGTCTCAAAACACAGATAAGTTTACTGTGAACGCAATGGGAATATAATGTATTACGTTTTTTTGATAAATCCGTTCTCAACCAGGCAGGAGGTTCATATCGCGGTACCACTCTGTATTCGAATTTATTGTAGGCACCGTCCAAAAGGTTTATTTGGGATCTGTTTTTGCAGGTGCGCAAAAAAAGCTGAGTGACCCTCGCTTCTTTTCAAGAGAATGAACACGAGTTAATTATCGCTGGGTCTCAAAAGATAATTTAGAAAATATATAGGGTTCTTTTTCGGAGGTGAAAATACGTTTAGGCGGATTAACCCATTTTATTTTTCGGAAATTGTGACTTTTGTAAAGGTGTTCGAATACGGAATTGCAACACGTAGACATGTTGCAATTCCGTATTCGAATCTGATAGTTGGATAACGGATTAATCTTGGCCCTGAGAAAAATAACATCTCCGGGATGTTAGGTTAATCGGCATCGGGAGGTGAGCATTAATTTATTATTTCATAAGTTTCATTGTGGTGAATACGCTTATTAATTCTTAGCAAGGCAGTATTTCGATTCGAATGTAATTTCAGATATTATGGATTTGCGAAATTTCGAATTCTTTTATTACTTACGTACATTCGGGCAGTAGACAGTTTCAACTAACCATAAACGCTATATTGACCAGAGCACTTCATTGAAACCGTAAGAACACAGGATTTCATTGTTTGGTAGACCTTTTGGGCCAAAAAAAGTTACATGCTGTTGATTATTTCCGCCCTGGATGGCTACTGCTGTCGATCTTCGAGGAAACGAATGCTAAGTACCTCGCAAAAGATTTGAAGTTTTTTTATTTAGTGTTGTTGAAAACTTTTATCGTTATCGTTTTTTTTTGTAACAAAAACAATGGGTCGTACTATCGAGCCGTAGTTTCACTTGTTATATAAAAAAAGCTTGAAGAGAACAGATTTACATTTTTATGTATATATACTTATAGGTTATTATTGTTTGAGTTAGGTCAATTGAGAAATTGTTGGAAGTACTTTCTCATTGGATAAATGAGTTCAGCGATTTCGGGATCCCTCTTTCCTTGATTATATAAGGAGTATACATAACTTTCGGAAGTCTTTGTTAATTTGTCATTACAGTGATTAAAATTTTTGTGAAATGAGTCTGTCGTTTAGTGATTTCTCTCTTCAGACATAGTCAGCCGGAGCAATGCAAAACTACTTGGCGTCCATTGGCTACGTTTATTGTGTATGCAATTTTTCATCGATCTGCACGACCCTGAAAGTTGTTCAAGAACAAGCACACTACTTGCCGTACTTAACCCCACAAAACTATTTAATTATTTTTTCTTGTAAATCAATAGACAAAACAGGAGGACGTAATAAATGAGCATTGCATTTTTGTAAGTTGGCTATTCTATGTCTATGTACTCATATTTGTTGTTTATGTCAGTTATCGTTTTTCTCTCTCTAAGTTTCTGATTTTTGTTTCCATTCAGACGCATAAAGTCATTTGTCAGTTGTGTTATTCGTTTATAACCGTTCTTCACTAAATATAAAGAGAAAAACGACTTTCAAAAAGCAAATACAACTCAAAGGTGGACGATACAAATATTAAATACATATGACACAAAACGACAGACACAGAGAATAGTCAACTTAGGAAAAATATATGTGCTCTGTATGAAATCCGATCTGGTAGAAAAAATAAATAAAAAGAAAATGACAGTCTAACAGCAAATAGAACTGAAAAATAGATATTTCAAACATTTCCCAAATCTGACAACTGACAGTAATGGGATATTGATAGAGTCCCGAACTTAAAAAAAAAAGTTTGCTTCAAATGAAAACCTTTATGTGATATAGGGTATATTGGTATCAGTGTGTACTCCGACAGGTAACAATGTTACCTATGCTGTATTTAGATACGACGCATATCGGAAATATCAAATATACGTCGAACGATAAAAAATTAAATTCGCATCTGCTGATTTTACTCAAACTACAGCAAAACTCAAAATATCACATTCAGTTATACCGATAATGGGTTTATCATTTGATTTCATCATTTATGATGATTAGAATTTCCAAGTTAATTGTCGGAAGCTAAGTTTAATATCACGCTTTCTTACCACTTGTACCTAAAATAACTGTAAAAAATGTTTGAAACTGAAAATAAGTTTTAAATAGATTAATCTGTAACAACGAACGCCTCGCGTTATAATTTGGCTCCTGTGGTTTCGAAGGGGAAAAATCTCTGTTCACTTTCTAATTTGGAAATTTTGTATTAGTCATTTTTTTACCAGAGTAAATCCTTGTCGTCTAAAATACTGTTTTGTGTTGTTTCCGTGCACAATCCATCCCAACTTCGATCTAGATAAAATAGATTGATTTATTCCTCCTTCGTGGACTTCTCTAGCAATGATGAGATCAATGTTGTCCTGTCCGATAAGAATTTGTTGTTTCACATGGTGCATAGATTCAATATCTACTTTTTGAAAATGATTCCATTTCTTAGATAGACTTTTAGAGTTCATTCAATGTACAGGAAGAGATAAGTTATGGATAGTTCTAACATTTAAATCATACTCAGTATCTTTCCTCTTATCTTCAAACTGATCTTCGAGTGGAGTTCTTCACAGGACATAGAATTTGTCCAAATGAGATTCTGGCGGAATGATTGCAAACTTGCTCTTTGGAGTTCTCCAGTACTGTTTCAGGTTCTTTATGTAACAAAGGATGATGTTTGTAAAGGCAGCCATTAACATCACATGTTTTCTTGCTTTTACAAATTTTTTTGTGATGTGATGATCCTAAACAACTGAAACATACTTTATTTTTTTTCACCCAGTCCCAAAATTTCTCAACTTCAAATTTTTTGGAGTTGTGGCACTTTTCTACTTTATGTCCTTTTTTGCTTGAAGAATTTACATATGAATCTTGGTTTTTCTGGTTGAATGGATGTGGTACAGAGCTATCTCTTCTTTTTATATAGTTCTCTTTCAGTAACAAAGTACATTAGGGCCTCATTTATTTCCTCAAGCCAGACTGAAAATTCTACAATCGTGACAGACTTTTTCAGACGTTTCAATTCCACTATTTGTTTTCCCCATTCTATGTTGAAATTAAGGTTTGGATTCAACAAATATTCATCACGTTTTAAACTTCGCACAGTAACTGCCAGATTTTGAATTTTATTGGAAAAGTCTAAAATTTTGTCTAATCTATCTTCTCTCAAGTCGGGAATCCTCCTCACACAATCTATTAGGTCTTGTATAATTATATATGGCCTTATTGTCGACTTCTCGAGTAAAACAGATTCCCTGGCTCAACCTCTTAGACATTTTTGAAGTCGCACAATATTTTCGGCATTGGAAAATCTACAAATTTTTGTTTTTTTGAAATGATTAACGAAATTCATCCATTCTCCAGCTTACCAGAAAATATTGGACGTTCCTTGCTGAACGACTGTCTGGCCATGAATTTGTTCAATTTCTGGTCTTCCATCATATCTTCGTAAGAGAAACTGTGTTGTTGCATTTTCTCCATGTTATCATTTGTTGATTTCACCCAATTTTCAATGAATGACCATTTACTAGTTTGTGTTTTCGTTTCTTCGTCTTGTTTTGAATAAATGGATACACCACGGCTTTCAAGTTCCGCTTGTTTAAATATAGAGTCTTTCTCTATTAGACGTTTTTCAATTTCTGCTAGACGTCTTTCCTTCTCAAGTTCAATTTTCAACTATCTGCGTCGAATAGATTTACTACTTGAAACTTTGATACTTTCTGGAACTTCAACTGATATTACTGAAAGTATTTTTTTCTTTTTACTTTCAAATTCTGCCGGGATTTCTAGTTTTTCTATATTTTTCAAATTTATGGTTTTAGATGAGTCATGGATTTGACTGCCGTTGTCAAAAATTGCTGGTACTTTTGCCTTTATCCTTTCACTTCTTCTTAAAGGTACTGAACGTGAAG
>WOGO01000827.1:0-20641 GCA_015342085.1 Leptinotarsa defecta | reverse complement strand
AAGAAAATGTAATCAGTTTTACCATTGACACCAGGTAGCGCCACCTACTATAACAATTTTTACGTAATTACCTATGTGTTTAAATAAATAAAAATATTATTTTGGTACGCCTCTGCAGATTTGGTAAGAGAATTATCCGTTGGTCTCTTCAAGTGCGACTAATGAATCACCTTCAATTGAAAATTGTTATGAAAAAAATATGGGCATAAATTCGTTCGTATGTTCTTCTACACGTGTGAAGCCGGTTCATGTCACTAGAATGTTGTAAATGAAAATATTCTTCCAGTGACTATTCCGTTGAATAAATGACAATGAGGGAAAACAATAAAAAATTATTCAACAACAGAGAACTCATAAACAAAAGAGGAAGGAAAAAAACCTGAGAAAACTACCAACGAATAAATTTTCAATGAATGTCTTTGTTTTTAAACGTGATCTAGTCGATCATTACGATGAGTACAAAAGGAAAAATTACATACAATTCGGGTCAGATTAAATATTCGACCTATCCGTTTAAATAACGAAGAGATTGTAATTATCTTCATTGTGGCCAGAAATCTATGAATCCAATTACATCTAATTAGATCTTTACACTACGATCCACGGCAGTAGAAGCCCACTGAAAATATTTAATATAAGGAACTGAATTTAAAATTAGTTTCATGGCTTTTGAATTGAACGCAATTCATTTCTTACTGGCAATTGGTCCCATTCGTCAGGAAATTATTTCTTCAACAACCCTTTAATATCACAATAAGATGGTACGAGAAAGGGCTAAAAATATTCTCAACAAAATCTATCATAATAACTTTCACGAACAGGATCAAGAGTGTATTAGACCTCTGAAACTTTGAAGTGAAGAGATACATCTATCGAGGGTTTTGAATACATGGGAGTGACACTAACATCTGGAAAGGAAGACATGACCATTCGCTGATCACTATACAGCACAATGACATGTGCTGTATAGTGACACATGTGACGATCCTATCCAAAAAAGAATCGCTTTGGTTGCGCAAAAGCAAAAAAGAACAGACCTCGAAACGTGACAATTTCTGTCGATCGTTCAAATCGAGCTATTCGACCTTTCCAAATACGTTTTGAACCATCAAAAAGCACATAGAAGCTGATGGCCAGTTCTTTCGCTATCCCACTCACCGTTTGCCATGGGTCAGTAAAAATTAGCATATCAGTGGTAGACACAACATTCGGAAGAAAAGGGAATATGAATTCACGAGAATAATAATTCCAAAATGAAAATGCGCGTCGTATAAACCTCCTGGCTGCTATCTCTGTCGGGAACAATTATTTCCTATCAGCTAGAGAAGTATGACAACAGAAAAAGTATCCGGCATATCATTAGACATAAAAGCTGTACTCAAATTACCTCTGAGAACTATTAAAACTATCCTAGATAAAGGCGACATGTTTTCTCGCATAATTAGCTGATAAAGAGCGCTGTGTTTTTCCCATAACTTCCTTTTTATCAGAAAATATGCAAAAATATGAAAAGGGGACTCGCGGATGATAACACTACCCAACGCAGGATAAGAAAGTGACATGCCTCGAATTGAATACGAATTTTTACACGTGTATCGCCTGCCGGTGATAACTCGGAATTGTTGACGGTGCTCTCAGTATTTTATTTTATTTTTACGCCGCTTTAATGTCGCCGATTCCGCCGATAGGATGATTAACTGCTGCGCCAATTACGCAAGAGTTTCTGGAAAGATCCGATTTGCCACGGGATACCCTCGTAATCGGTCGAATGAACTTCCTTGAATTTGATTCAGTTCCAAGTAACGACTCACATATTCATAACAGAAGATGTATTTTCCAAAATTTATATCAATGATTATTTGGTAATATAATTTGGCACTATATCTATATGAGTCCTCTCGATACCATAGCATTCTAATATAATATATAATAGGTGAAATATTGTACTACATAATTATATGCATATAAATAATGAAAACAATACCGATACCACAAAAAGTAAAAGTCCCAGTATTGATCCCTGAGGAACTCCTGTCACATCATGTTCCTTGGACATGATATTGTTGTATTTGACTGTCAAATGTATCTGGTTTGCGATCTATATATTCTTGTCGCCCTTTTTTAGGTCCCATTGAAAACAAACGATATTTGATATTTATATCCTAAGCGCTTGTATACTTCTTTCACAATGATCTAAACAATTTCAAAGTTCCTAATGTTTCGCTGAGTCTCAATTTGAAAAAAAGGCTAATCATAACCTCGTTCAAATTAAGGTTATAAGAAGAAACAGATCTAGTTCTATTCACAATAAAATGAATTCATGCAAAGGTTCCATTGCAAAATTCATCCAAAAATGGAAAGAAAATAAAATATCATCATAAAATGAAGTGTTGAATGAAATAGGTAAGTTTTGAAATGGCGACTGAAAAAAATGTATAGTGAATCCAAAATATTTAATCCTATGCCAAATGCCAAAAACTACTGTTTGAATGAAATATTTTCCTCTGTTGAGGAATGGTTGAAGAAATAAAATGTGATTGTACTCATATAAGCTGTAAAGTTTACATGTGGAGTTATTTTTTCAGAATGTTTTTGCTACGGTATTGAGTTACGAATTATTCTATACAATTTGTGACTGTTGGATGAAAATTAAATTATTATTTTAAAGAATAAAGCTATGAAAACCAAAGTAATAATGATGCAAGCCAAACATGTATGTAGAACATTTTGAAAATCGCTCCATGAGCCAAACATAATCAAATCTTGGGGAGCACGACCAACCCTGCAAATCCTCCGGTTTCATCCCAAATATTTTCCCGCCTACATTCACACCCCGCGTGAGATGTGCGAAACGATCACCCTTTTTCAAGCATAAATATGCATGAGGACGAATACATCGGAGCAGAGTCCTGGTGCATTTCATTCTTGAACTGGATAATAAACTTGATGACAAACAGTTTCGCATTAACAACTCCATTGTTTCTCGAACCGTCGACACGATTATAAATGATAATGAATTCCATATCATATCGAACAAACAAAACTAGATGCTACCTGATCTTTAATCTTTTGACCTGAGATTCTCATCTACTTTCCGAAAGTGCGATGGTATCAAGTCTTCCTTTGTTTTTCGAAAGCGCGTCCTTAATAATGTTTATTCGGAAATTCACTTTCGGGAAATTTAATTTAAATGACAACGGTCGTATGGGCATGGAGGTAAATCGATTTTTTTATGCCAGCTACTAGTTGACAGGATCTTGATAACACCCCGTTAGTTTGGTAATTCACAAAAGACGCGACTTTTGTATTCAAGTTGACAAATCCGGGTACCGTATGAAAACACCGGGCAATTAATATTTCCTGTCCAATATAGCTAATCGGCTCGTTCTGTGGGATAATGGGATTTATATTCATTTATTCAAAGAAAAACGAATGATACTGCTTCTGCATTTTCAAAATTATTATAATGTAAGATCTGTACCGGATGAAACATATCTCTTCAAAAAATAAGGTGAATTTTTATATTTTATTGAATTAATCAATTTTTATATTCAATTATTCATCAGTTTCTATTCTATTCTGTCCCCTTCGATGTAGTCTCCCTCAAATATAATACACTTGTGCCAAGAATATTACTGGAGTTTTTTCCCAACACCAAATCGTTATTTATAACACCTCGACAAGTGTTTCGATCACCAAGTGATCATCTTCAAAGAGGAAGATTAAAACTAAGAACTAGTACGAGCTAATCATATTTATGCTATAAAGGTAACTCATACAGGTAAACCATCCAGGCGTGCCAACCATACAGGTGTACCAACCTAAATTAATTTTACAATTTTGCCTTATCTATTATTTTACAATATATGTTTATATAAAACAATTTTCAGCTAACATAATGTTGATGGGTCCAAACATGCTCTGCTATTCCTGATCTGCTGAGATCATACACAGAGAGGAACATTGGTTTAGGAGGAAATTCAAAGAAGCCCCATTCATGTTGTCCAACAATGTATTTAGCCAAGCTAGCGTAGATATACACAACATATGGAAACCTATAATCAAGCGAAAAATGGCCAATAAACGCCACTAAACCAGAGAAGCGGAAAAAGGAAAGCAGAGATATGCGAAAGTATTCAAATGACCGATTGTGGATACTAACAATCGAAACGTCGTGAAGTGACTTGGCTTGGAGTCTCTTAACTTCTTATTTTTTTTTCAATTGTTCTATTTTTACTTGTAGTTTATTTCATTATTATTTCATTTCAGGTTTATTTTGCTTAGTATAATTGTTATTTTCAGCTATTCATTTTTAATTCTTCGTCTTTAACTTTCAATTCTTCTTTTTTTAGTTCTTTCATGGATTTCAAATCATAATATATCCATCAGAAAATGGAAGCCTGAAGTAATGAATGTCTTCATGAAATATTGTCAATCACCTTCAAATAAATAAGACACATGTTATGGGTGCAATGAAACTACATATATCATTCATATAAATTACAATGTTCCTTGAGGAACACTGTGGCGTATTCGTACTGTCACTTATTTTTCAAGTAAGAATTCATCAACGTGAAGCAGTGCCCTTATTATCAATGCCTTTTACTATATTTGTTACAAATACAAATTGGCAAGCAGCCTTGATGGGAGATTTAGTTTTACGAAAACTTTATTGTGATTTTCAAAAATAAATCGACTTTCAGAATTGCAATGAAATCGATTCTTGAATATGATCCCCATTACTTTTACAATAATATATTTCACAGTAGTGGGTACATTTCTAGGGGAGAGTTTAAAAAATTCCAATGTGTTATAACGCATTGAAAATGGTCTTTTTTCGTCAGAAAAAAATTGCCGTCTCTTGACGCGTGATTGGCTAACCAGATGACTAAGGCTTAGTCTTACCACTGATGATGTCTCTCGCACTAGGAGACGAAACGTTTGGTACTTTAGGTTTCAATCGACCACGATTTACCAGCCCAGATTCTTCAATTATTATATAATTGCTGAAAACATACAAAGGTTGCGTAACAAAACGTTTCATTTTTGATATTCATGAATATTCAAATTCTACTATGATTGACAACACTAATAATGTTCAAATATAAATTTGAATATATATTACCGTTTATCATTTTACTGTGGCTGTTACTATGAATGATAAAACAAATAAAAGTGAAGGAAAGCCATTTTTTCTGGATCAAAATAAGTTTTTATCGAGTTTGTTTTGGTATTTTTACCTTCCGCAATCTGAAAAATATGAGTATTGTAATGGAGAACGTGTAGAAATGGCAAACTTTTTAGTTTTTGAGTTACTGCAAAAATTTAAATTATTTTATTACGAAAAAAAAATGTGTATTCATCAGTAACTTGTATTTAAAAATTTCACCCATCAAAAAAATATAAGAAATTATACAAAACTTCGGAGGCTAAAATCTGCCTCCGTATTTAGAATTCGTCAAAATTTAAGTAGGTATATACGTAGTTTTTTCTTCGCTGTTCTTTTTATAACATCTTTGACATATGTCAAAGAAGGTTTGAAATGTGATGTACGTCAATGTTGTTAATTGATTTTTGGGAAAGTTTTTGGCTTTCTACTACTCCATCTCGATACAAAAAAAATGTTATGTAATTGACTTCTAAAACATTCAATGTAGTACAATGTGCTTTCTGTTGCTATTTCACCACTATCCATATTTTTCTTCAAAACGGGTAGTCAAGTACAATCCATTTGTAAGGAGTTGTACCACAATAACAAGGTATCTCATAAATGCAATTTTTATTGTTTTCTTGCTGTAGGGTTCTGTATGTGGGAGCATAGATGTCAGTATATTCGTTGTTTTGTTCAAAAATCATATCTCTTTCCAATTCGTCTCATATTTGCAGATAATCCTGAAATATAAGGTATACCGCTAGTTGTGAAAGGTACAGTTGGTTGTTGAATCGGTAATTTTTGAGTTGGTGGTTGCTGAAGGTGAAAATACCCCGAAGAAGGTCGATAAAAAATGTAGTAGGTATCATGAATTAACGACAACTCTCGTGTACTTACCTATGCCTACTCAATTCTTGGGCAGTCCGTTGAAATCAAATACGGTCCTTTTGACCCCTTTTCCATTTTTATAACGTCTATCTACCTTCCAACGAACGGTCGGAAAACTTTTCTAGATCACTGCTATGGGAAAGAAACCAGCAAAATTCCCGAATGAAAGTTTAGACCTTCATTCAAACTTCTACCCGTCCTTACCGTAGTCAAAACAATCAAAACTAGCTTCCCAATCCGTTGACCTAATTCAAAACCATCATCTGGTCCATCAAATTGTGACCAGTGGTCCTTTTCCTTAAAAAACAATAGTGGACAAGGGTCTGTTATATACCTCTGTTATACCTCTTCGACTTAATCCAGGGGATATTTAAATTGGGTCAAATTGCAACAGGTCAAAGGGTTGCATGTGTAGGAAGGTGGTTGCGGCTAGGCCGTACCTACCCTTAGCTTAGGGGTCGAAATCCCGCGGCTAGTACCGCGAGGTGATTTTTAAGTGTAAAACTAATTTCTATACCTGACCAGGATATTGCCTGACCGATGGCCATGCAGGTAAAGTCGGCTGTGTGAACTAATTTTTATTTGCAAGGATTTCATTCAACGGACGGCCACTGGCCCTTAAGTAAATTCAATATTTTTCGGGTATGAATGCGTTTTCTCATAATGAGTCTGCAGCCCTTCAACGGACACAGAAATTCGGTTGAGGTGTTAGTTTTGAAGCCTGAAGAACAAGCCAAAAGACGTTACTCCTTAATTAAAAAAGTATTGAGGAAAAATTGGAATAAAAATGTTTATTCTTTATCCTTTTTTGATAATACTTGAAGAGAGTGAAACGCTTAAAAAGAAGTCACAGAAAATGAAAAATTGCCAGTAAATGTGGGTTTACTTATTATCTGAAAGAATTATAATGAATATTACCAAATATATTGAAAAACTCTCAAACAAAGTTATTTATACTCATAAAATCATAATTAAATGTGATCTAACCTTTTACTTTTTAGACAAGAAACAAGTAACCTCAATTAATGAAGGATCTGATAGATTTATTTAAATTACTCTATTCTTTTTTTGCATATCCTTCTACTACACAAACTCACCAAAAACCAATCGTATCGATACCTTGCTAAGCAATCAATGTTGTTTTTTTTTGATAACATATGAGAGTTTCGAAAGGGAGGAAGGAAGAGGGATATTTTGGATTCGAGAACCGGGAAATAGAGAAAATTACATTTTGATCTAGGCCTAACTGGAACTTTTATATGAAAATCAAGATTGATCCTTGTAAAACTTGTCCACATTTCTCAAATATCACTACGAAAGAGAAAAAGATTTACATGATATACCAATATTACCAACACAAGTTATATATTTTTACTGGGTGGGAAAAATCACTTCAATATTGTATTGCTAATGAAAGTTACATTTAATTCTTTTACAGCGTCCAAAATATGTCTAGTTCAGCATTACATTACATTACATCTCTCCTGAAAATATTGTCTTTCCGATAAGTGAAATTATTGAGGCTGGTATTGAAGTAACTAGTTGTAGGAATGTCTTTCAGATAGAGTGGATTTGTCACTTTCAGTTTCAAATAATCGCAAGAATTTAAGTAATTCGCCACATTCAAAGAGGTATTGACAAAAATATAGAGATTAATACTTTCACCCTAAACTTCTAACTACCTGAAAAATGAAAGTTCTTCATACATATGTTACGTTATGTAGCGTTTCTGTGAAAAATATCTTTTTTAATTCCACAACGAATGTTAATAGTACAAACTGCTGTTCATGCGAAAGTAGTTGTCTAGAAGGCGTTTATTTTGAAATTGATTGCTTTCTTCCTCCGGAAGTTGGCCCCATAATTTTTCGAATAGAGAGAAAATCAGAAAGACAGAGGCTTGAACATTGAACAGCTCAGTGATTTTAAGTACATAACGTTTCATTGCCTGATTATTTTCCCCGAATATATGCCTCGTCACCAACACTAATTTAAAACATTTGGGAAAAACATATAAGTGTATTTCCAGCATGCTTACTCATGACAAAGTTTTTTGATTACGGAGAAGATATATCATCGTTTACGAAAAGTAAATCTCTCATTCACCAATCATGCACTAGACACTCTCCCCACCCTTCTCAGGAATAATAGCCAGAAAGAAATAGCTCAACCCTTTGAATCCTATTGCTCCCGTAATTAAAACAACCCCGACCCTTGACTGTGGTCTTTTGCAAACATATGCTGGATCACATAAGGCTATCTCACTCCATATGCAAATTAGCGAAAGGGGTTGGGATTATTCCGTCGCAGAATCCAGAGTTGAGGATGAGGGTTGTTGTAGCAGCTGAGAGATGATTCAGTCTTATCAAGACACTTCCACGATATACAACTCTGTGATTCCAAACGATTTTATTTTTGATCATTTTTAAGAAATTTCGGAGCGCCTTGTACCTTTGTTGTGATAATTTTCGTGATAATTTTTAAAGTGTTAAGTGAAGTTAGTTCTAAGTGTATATTGTATCAAATTTTTATCAGGAAAGCTTCGTCAATAATTTTGAGTTATATTTCAATTGAATATTCCTCATATTCTTTTATATTGTAAATCTGTATTTTTTTACAATGTATACTTTTTCGCAAAGTTGAAATCAGTATTCAGAATTCGTTACTCTAGCTTTTAGCTATATTTCAATTTATAGGGGACAAAAGTGTTCTTTGACGAATTTTAATTTTTTTAATTTTCATATATTTCTCCATTGTGATAATTCTAGTGATTTATAGATTCATCAACATATTTTTTTTAATATACAGTCATCAAATATATTTTTTTGCATATTTATAGTTTTTCAAAGATTTTTAAAAATATTTTATTTGTTATTTTTATTTTTTAACAATTTCTTGATTTATAATAATTTTGGTGGTTGATATATTTGTCAATCATAGCTTATTCATATTTTGTTCAAATACAAAGTCATCAATTTTTTTGCTTATTTATAGTATTTCGAATATTTTTATAAAATATTTTAACTCTTTTTTGGATTTTTTTACAAATTTTTCATATATAATAATTTCAGCGATTTCATTCACTTTACTTTTCACTGAAAATATAGGGCTTTTGTTGTTACATTAATCATTATTTTGATGATATTTGTTCTAATTATTGTTATTTCATTGTTATTTCATTATTGAAAATTTAGAGGCTTTGTCATATATTTTTGTATTATATATATTTTCTTGTTAATTTGTCATATTGTTATAGAAATCATTTTGTAGTTTTTTTGAGATTTTCAAATCGTTTTTATTGTTAGAATTGTTTTAGCTCCAGGGAACATTTTTTCATTGTAATAGTTACTGTTGTTCCAGATTTTTGTAATATTTACAACTTATTGTTAAATTATTGTTACTTTTACTGTCGTCGCATTCGCCAATTCATACAAATATCAAGGCACTCTCAGATGACATTCAGACTTCCGCTCCTGACGAGCCCAATCGAGAACAAAACAAAAGAATCCTGACTTGTTTTTCTTCTCAATCTTATCGAGAGGCACGCGCTGCTGCATTTATGGCATTCAGACAATACCTGATGATGATAAATCCGAACGGTGAGTATCTTTATCTGTTTGTAGTTGTTTTTTGATACTTCGAGAATGTTGCTTCTGTAGTCATTTAGTGATGCTGATGTCAGGTTGTTATTGTACTGCTCGAGCTATCACCGATAGACAGCGGCGCACTGTGTCACTTTACGAAGAGGGTTTTGTGTGAGAAAAGTATGCATTTGACGTTTTGTGTTGAGTTTTACTGAGAGAGAAAGACTGTAGATTTTACAACAAAGTCACGTTATGGAAGTTATAATACAAAATACTGCCAAGAAGCTTCTTGGCGTGATCATTTCCCGAATCATATTGTATACGACTCGAAATTTTGCAGATTTCAACTATATAGTCCAAAAATTCCCATGTCTCATGAGATTGCGCAGACAATGTATAATTGTAACAAACCTGTAACTTTTGCTCATTTCATTTCAAAGCAAGTAGTTCATTTTTTCTTATCTGGAGTCGTTTCAAAACATTTACCCAACTAAAACAACAGAAAGGTTGGGAGAAATGCGAAATTGCCATCCTTCAAAGAATGTTTTATTATCTTTAATAGTTGCAAATGAACCCACTGATATGAACTAAGAATTCGCTGTACATTACTCATCGATATGGTGGACTTGTTTATCATTTTTTGCCTTCTCAACTTATTCATCATGTACATACTTACTGATAATTACCTTATTTCCAATTGCATATAGAAAAACCATACACAATTTTAAATTCTGACAATTTCCTGTATCAAACATTTCCGTCTAGTTCAAAACAAGAGGTTAATCATTCTATCATTCTTTCTGAACTCATCCCGTTTTCATGTATCAACTATCAAAGAGATCTGGTCTTTGACTTTATTGCAGAATAGCAAAGTAGCTAATAAAAGGCATAAACATTATCACAATTTCATTTATGTCTGTTCAATACTAACAAAAAATTGAAGGCCCTACCTAAATTTGTCTGACAATATCAAACAGACTATAGTTCAAAAACATTATTGTAGGAAAATATTGATTGAGCTACATTTTTTTGAATGCAGAGAAACGTTTCACAAAGACAGCAAATTATCTTGATGAACTCGGGGTCAAGTGATCATACCTACCACTACAAAAGGGTTAAACTGACCCCTGGTCACTCTTTAAGTGGTGCCACGTGTCTAAAAGTCAAACTATGATAATTTGGCCACTATACGGTCAAAGGCTACTGACCGGTTCTTAAAGGTCAGTGGATGATCAAGAGGGGCTGAAACATTAAAATTCTTATTCAATTTTCTTTGGGATAACAAAGCCGTGTCAAGAACATTTTCCTTATTATCTTATTACAGAGTTTTGTAAATTTTCTATATTCTACTTGCTTGAACACTCTTGGTTTAAAAGAAAATTGCCGACGGCTATATACGTTTTTCTCTCACTTTGACTACTGGATCAAAACTCTTTCTAGAATCGATCGGAAAACCTGGATGTGAAATAAAATCTGTTGGGTGAAATAACTCCTGCAAAAAAGAGCCATATTCAGTGAAAATACTAGATAATGACTCCCAAAATGGATTAAGATACTCATCTATCTTTTAGCCAAATTTTCTACTGAAAGATTTTGTTATTCTCGCTTATTTTGCCAGACCTTTTTGAAGATTTTTATAACACCTGCATCGTTTGTGGAACTTCCATTTTCGTTTCTTGTCCTGCTTGATTCTAGACTACGTTTTCGTGAGTATGTTCCACTGCACTTTATCTTAAAATCCCGAGCAGAAAATATGATGGAATGTTTATAAATTGCCGCTTTAATTTTTTCCCAGTTTGGCGAGATTTTATCAGTTTTATGTCGATTTTAAACTTTTTGGAGGTGCGTCACATCTCATATCTCTTTCTCAAATCCGTCCCTGAACCTCACTGTATAAAGCTAGCCACACACGCAGAGGTCAATCCACCGCGGTTAGAACCGAATCAGACCATACTAGAGATTGGGAAACAGATTAAACGCCAAATTGTACTTTGAAATTGAAGGAAGGGATGATGCCTATTTCTGCCTAGCAAACACTCTCATGTATAACTTGTTGAAGAGCCAAAATACAATCCAAATTTCTTTAAATTTCGGCAAAATTATACGGAATATAGATCATTGACTACCAACCGACAGATACTAGCAAAGACCAAACAAATCTAGGCCTGATTGCTCCATTTGCACTTAAGGTGAAGTGAGCAGTATTAGACGTTACATAACCGATGGTTTTCACCTAATTCCGCAGAAAGAGAACTTGTTAGCAAACGAGTGATGTTATTGCGAGGCGTTAAGCCGTGATTAGGACGAGATAAACTGCAATTAGATCGAGGACATTATAATTAGTCGCCGCAATATATTAAATCTCAGCGTTAATTGAATAATTGCGCCGTTTATAATAATTGAATTCGTAATTCAAAGTAGAAGAAACGCGTGTGTCGCAGATTTATGCCGAGGAAATGATCGTTATTAAAGTGGATGTCGTTGGATTTATGTTTTTCTTAGTAATTGAGGGTATTTACGAGATAATCGGCGATTCTTCAGCCAGCTCTCCGATTGGGTGTTGTGAAGATTGAAAATGAACATTTTATTGAATATTTTTTCACTTGATATGAAACACTGTTCATTCGTAGCTAAGGAAAAGAATCGGTAAAAACTAATACAGACACAACAAATTAAGAATAATATCTGTTTTTATTTCATGTTTGGAATACAAACTGAATTGAAAAAAGTTATCATTCATAATAATTATGACTGTTTCGAAAAAGACAAACCAACTCCTGCCAAAACTTGAAGACATTCATACACGTTTATTCAATTCAATCCCAGCCATAGAAATCTATAAAGATGAAGAACTGTTTTCCTCCAAAAAAATTATTTCATATTGTAATTATCAATTTCAATCTCAAATTAAGGAAAGCGTCGTCTGAAGTTCCGAATATTGGAATATTTTGATATATATAGGAGTTGGATTATGAAATATAAAATATATTAAGAGTACAGAATAATTGAAGAGTGGATTTGCTAATCGTGCTAAGTGCCAAAACTGAAAGTTTTCAAAAGAGTAATTAGATTGGTTAGCATGAAGAAACACGAAATAAAAAACATGCCACTCTCAGCAATTCCATCTTCAATTAATAATGTGCTGATCAATTTTATAAAATTGACCCAAAATCGTAGGATAGAGTTACTTTTTAGAGAATTTGTGTTCATAAAAAATTGGATTATTAAGAGCACTGTTTATGCACAAATTAATGACTCATTTGTAAAGATCCATTGTCCATAATTGTTAAATTGATATCAAAATGTCAAAAACAATTCAAAATTGAATTGAATATGTGGTCAACAAAATGTACTGTGTTATTTATAAAAATGATAGGACTTGGTTGGCTTCAGAATTCCAGTTATAAATCTGTACAATTCTCTCAGTCCCTCTGCTTCGGATGGCCCCGCTGAAGACGGGCAGACAAGAAGATGAATCAGTCGAGACGAGATAAGTCATTACCAGGTACTCCAGACTAATTACAGATGCTTGGTTTTAACGAGTCCAATTAGTAAGGTGCACTTTCTCTACAAGATGTAAGTGCTCGTGCTAAGCACTCTCAAACGTCATGTTTAATGTTTACTTTTCCTCTCATTACGATTTTTATGTGCTTGATTGCGCCTCGCCTGATTAAAGAGACGAGTAAATGAAAAATTATTATTTAACGTGACATGGAATCATTAGTTTCATTTTCTTTGGGTCAAGTTTTTTTCCATGTTTTTTGGATGTGAAAGTTTTTCTTGCTGAAATTTTCACTGATTGTTCAGAAAACGTATTGCTGCAGTTTCGAAACTTCATTTTCAAAAGCGAAGCAGCAATAAATATGGAGAATTTCATTAGTTCGGATTTCCATTGTGTAATATTACATAAAATGATTTGGAATTCGTAAAGGAACCAATTTCAATTGAAAATTAAAATAAATATTAAGCGAAAAACCCTAAAACGAAATCACTTACAATAAAATGAAATACAACCGGAAAAAATCAAAAATTAATTGAACAAAAAAAAAAAGAAAAAAATTGTAAGATTTCAAGCCAATTTACTTCATGACGTTTCGATTATTAGTATCCACAATCGCCTTCGGTGATGACTGGGGACGATTGTGGATACTAACAATCGAAATGGAAGACACTTTTGTGCATGACTCACACATCTCTGCAAATGATTATTAGTGAAATTTTATTTCTTGGAAACTTCCAAAATCTTCACATTCAATCATATTAATCACAAGTCCAAAGCGTTTTGATAAAAATATCAAGTTGACGTTAAATGTAAGAATATTTTCCTGAAACAAACTTCTACAAATAAAATACGGCACTCCTTTAGCTCGTCTGGGTCACCATGTCTTGTACGACACCCCTACAAATAACAACCTCTCGAAATGAAAAACTGTAGCTCAAGATTTATAGCGAAAGCATTCTTCTGTAGTGTCTTATCCCATCTTATTATTTCCCGATGATAAACAGCTCCAACGGTCTTTCTTCCGTTTTGAAAGCACTTACCAGCCCATTACTACCCTTTTAAATTTCACGCAGTATAATTCCCTTCAATACACACTGGCCATCCATGGTAATTTCAAAAGGCCTGCACTACGTTCACTCTCAATAAACACGTAATCTACCCGTATTAAGTTGTACGACAGGACATGTCGCAAAGGTTGACCGTCGGTCAGAGGTCACAGGGTGTTTCCTTATTTAAAGCCACTTACCTGGCATGCACTTCACTAAAACAGCATGTGACTTGGGACCTAGGGTCATCTTTTGTGTTCAATCGGTAGGGTGCTGTGATTGTGTCTGTCGTGACGGGATTACATTTGTTTCAAACGTTCGTGGAAAAAATGTTTTAAATTGAAATACAGGTTTTCAACTAATCCATTAAAATATAATATAATAGGAAAAAAGCACAAGTTTATCTCCAAATATTTCTTCGGTCAGAAAAGATTTATTTACCAAATAATCAGAAAGAAAATTGAACAGATGGACATTCATGAGAAAATTCAGCATCTTGCATGAAAGTTTACAAATATAATCAATTCGAAGACATTCACAGGCAAATGCAGTCAATCCATAGTCAATTTACAGACAAATGCAGTCAATTCGCAGACAGACAATTACAAAAAATTCATAGTTAATAACCAGACTGTCACTTCACAATCAAATACAGTCAATTCACAGACAAATATAATTTACAGGCAACTCACAACCATTTAACAGTCAGATCAAAGTCAAAATACAGGCAATTCACAGACTGTCACTTCACTGTCAAATAGAATTAATTCACAGACAAATACAGTCGATTCTCACTCAATTCACAGACAAATACAGTCAATTTACAGACTGTCACTTCAAAAGCAAATTCTGTTAATTCACAAAATGTCACTTCACAGTCGAATACAGTGAGTTCCTAGTTTATTCACAGACAAATACAGGTAATTCACAGTCAATTCAAAGACAAATACAGTCAATTTACAGAGAAATATAATTTACAGGCAACTCACAACCAATTAACAGTTAATTCAATGTCAAAATACAGTAAAATACAGTCAATTCACAGACTGGCACTACACTGTCAAAAAGAATTGATTCACAGACAAATACAGTCGATTCTCACTCAATTTACAGACAAATACAGTCAATTTATAGACTGTCACTTCAAATGCTAATTCTGTTAATTCACAAAATGTCACTTCACAGTCGATTACAGTGAGTTCATAGTTAATTAACAGGCAAATACAGGCAATTCACAGTCAATTCAAATACAAATACAGTCAATTCACAAACAAATATACTTTACAGGCAATTCACAACCAATTAACAGTCAATTAAATGTCAAAATACAGTAAAATACAGTCAATTCACAGACTGTGACTACACTTTCAAAAATAATTAATTCACAGACAAATACAGTCGATTCTCACTCAATTTATAGACAAATACAGTCAATTTACAGACTGTCACTTCAAATGCAAATTTTGTTAATTAAAAAAATGTCACTTCACAGTCGAATACAGTGAATTCATAGTTAATTCACAGACAAATACAGGCAATTCACAGTCAATTCAAAGACAAATACAGTCCATTCACAGTAGGAAAGAGTACAAATACAGTCCATTGACAGCATTTCTTACTGGGTTCATGAGATTCCTTTTTGCCAGTGATAAGTATTGAAAATTGTTCGATAAATAAATAATATGATGCCTTTCATCACTTTTTAAGTTTAATTAAATAGATTGCATTTTATGTGGTCTGTATATTTGTACTTACGTTGTGTACTCCCAATTTTGAAAAAACTTTTTACATAACTGGTACTACAGTTATCTCTGATGATTATTTTTGACTGAAAGAATGGGTTATGAATTCTTATTGTAAGTGGTTTCAAACAGAAGAAGCTTCAATTTTAGCTTTTTTCTGAACCGATTGAGATTTTTCTGATATGGACGAGATCTGGAAAATATGGTGTCGTCCGCAAAACGAATGTATTTTTTGAAAGATGGATCCAAAGTGAAAAATATAACTGAGATGAAAATAGAAATGGCTCTAAGACACCTCCTTGGGGGACTTCGTAAGTTATCATTTGATAATTACCGATATGAAGTGACTGATATTTGTTAAGATTGTAGTGTAATTGTAGTGATATAACCTGAATATAGTAAACAATGATTAATATTTCAGGTGATTAGGAGATTTCTTTATGTTTTCTTACGATACAATATTCAATACTTACATAAAAATATTATTTATAAGTAGTAGTTTGCGTAGTATTAGATTAATTGATCTACATAATAATAGTAAAAAAATGTGAATTTTCCAAAACAATTCAAATAATATTCCCATATCCTGGAACAGAAAAAGGCCTCATCATCGAAACTTGAGCTATCAAATAATTAACGAGATTTTACCTTTTAATGTGCGATTCCTAACCCGGATCGGGTGACAAGCAATGAACATCGAGATACATATCTGTTGGTAAATTTCCAGAAAGAAAATAGGGCACAGAACGGATTTCGTGTAAATTGAAAAAGGTTTTCAAGAGAGATTAGATTTTCAGGAAAAAACTTTTAAGCTTTCTACTTCTTCATCTTCATACAATACATGTGAAAAACTTCACTATTCCCAATACAACGTTGGCAAGTTGAATGGCGGATTTGTGTGTCGCGGCTTCAGGGATAGCGCCCGAACCATAATAATAATAATGATGTTAATTCACGGAATATGCGTCTGCCTCCATTTCATTGTGAAAGTAATTGTAGAACCTTTAATCATAACATTCTAGGAAGTTCATCGAATTTATCTGAGGATAGCACACCGTAATCTTTGCTTATACCTAATATTTTCTCAAATATGCGTTTATACCTATTTATTATTATGTACACATTTTAAATTGTAATGTTATTACAACAAAATCAATTGTATACAGGTGATACAATGGCCCGAACCCTCATCAAATATATTGTTCGTAATACTGAAATAGGGTGGACTCGGTAAAGTATTATAAACCTGTCTACATTCTGTGACAGGTCATAACGAAATCACGAAATTTTTATTGAGTTCTGTTACTTTTCTGCATTTATAATGAGCATTTATTGCTCTTTACTATTCGGAAAGTATAGCATGATATTTTTGAGTATTATTTGATATATTCGTGGTCCGAGGAAAGAGACATTTCTCATTTTCTCACAACGAGGTGTCATTACACGATTATTTCTTTTCCTTCATTGGTAGGAAGGGTAACTAGTTAGGTATAAGTGAAAATTTCCATTTTGAACATAATTTGGGACGATTCAAAATAATCGACGCGAACAAGTGCCTGTGTGTTGAGAGTTGAGACAATGAAGATCAAATTTCTCCAGCAAACTGAGACGCATTAATGGAAGAAAACGTAACAGATTTCTGGCCCAAAGTCTGCCTCAAACTTCCTATAACCTCTGACCTGTTAACTGTGGGATAATAACAGAAAGGAGAGCAACAACTCGGGTACAACAAGTCCGTTTGTAGAGTGTCAAGATAATGAGGTGTCGCTCGCTTCCAAGACAAACAAACAAGTTTTAATTTCGACTAGGAATTATTAAACAACGGAGATTCTTCTCAGAGTGTAACACGGTACGTTTTAATGGCCGTATGAATGTTTAGTGCGACAATTTCGGAGAAATTCCTGCTCTCGTTCGAAGACGAGTTCTTTTGTTTCCCGAGATTTTCGACTGACACTGGCCATAAAAAAATGTTGTTATGACAAAGTGGCAATTCACCAATTAGTTTAATGTTACCTTCTCTGACTTACATGTCGTCGGTCTCGAAATTATTTGTAGTTTTATGCCCTTTTTTTCTGTTCAAATTGAAATTGATGCTATCGTCCAATCGGGGTTGATAAACTAACTCGTCAGGGAGGCCACCACCTATTTTCAAAAATATTTAGCCGAAACTTCAACCCAAGCGAATAATTATAAAAATTATTTTTTACAACGAATAGGTTAGGTTAGTTTCAGAGTGAGCAGGTGAAAACTGAATTTTTTTTCTTTAAAATTTAGGAATTCGGTCTGGTCTGCAAGATGACGAAAAGATGGCAAATGACGAAAGAAAAGTAGTATTATTACCAAGTTGGTTAAATATATTTCCATATTCTAAATTACTTTTCAAAGTCTAATTCACTTTATTCAACAGGGTTTTTTCTTCATTGCGTACTCAAAAAAAGGTCGCCCCTGAGTTAAACGGAATCTCTATACCTGCTAGATTATGTACACTTATTTAAATTAGCCCACTATAGTCCGCTTCAACTTTGTAGGGAAGGTAAGGTTGGATTCTGATTTAAAAAACTCCCTACAGCTTCGTAGTCTAGGTTAGGTTGAAGGTTAGATAAGTTTTTAATATGAATTTCTCCTCTCCAACTTCGTAGGTTAGATTAGGTTTGTTTTTGATAGGTAAATGTTTTCTTCATCTTTGTAGGCTAGGTTAGGTTATAATTGAGGTTAGTTCTTAATGAAAACATTTTCTTAAATTGCTTGTAGAAAATGTGTAGTCTGAGATAAAATCTAGCTTTGACTAGGTCAGGTCATAGATTTACTAATAATTTTGCAATTAATTTAACATGCTAACATCTATTGTTACGAGTATCAAGTGTAATTTACAATTATTATAAGTGTGAATTTGTAAAATTACTTTTTGGAATACTTGCAATCTGGCAGCATGGCAATGCTGCTTCTGGTAATCTCAAAATCAGTGATATGACAAGTTAGCATCATCTCCTGATACAATGAAGAAATGAATGAAATATACTAATCGGATTATGGTCAGCTTGTGCATTTCAAAACCATTTTCGCACAATCTTCTATATTTTCTCTTGAATTTTTTCCTGAAATTTTCATCAAAATTGGTTACTGCACTAAATTCTACACCTTTTCTAATAGGAGTCTGAAACTTTTCTTGCAGGCCAGGCAGTTAGTATTCGGTAAACTTTAACGCGACTATAATAACAAGATTTGGTTCAATGAAACTGCTTGCAGAGATATCCTTAACAGGGGTATCAGCAGCTTCTTCACCTTCCAGGCCAGCGGGGATATAAATTCAGACAATAAAAGTGATGCTGGTGATGGTTCCGGAGGTAGTCAAGCAGACTAGAATGCTTTGCCTGAACCTTTTTCTGTAAAAATTTTGACCAGCAGGCAATTAATACGTACGTGATAAATGATCTGGCGATTATCAATGTCCTTAGAGACAATCTGGCTTTGTGTAGAACATTTGAGCGGCCCAGGCAGGTGTCTTAGAGGTGTTTTAGCGATTTAGCTGCTGAAATTTATTACTGGCATATAGATGAGACAAAAAAAACATGGGATGGGAGCTGGATTATACTGTGCGTGGAGAAATCTACAATTCAGTTTTCCGCTCGGCTTCAGAAACTGAGTACCAGGATAATTAGATATGTTGGATTTATATTACATGAGCATTTAGCTATGAGAAAGCTCTGTGCAAAGTGGATGCCGCGCGAGCTCACTGTTGATCAAAAACAAGAACGTCTTGATGATTCTGAGCAGGGTTTGGCCATGTTTAAACATAACAAACCAGAATTATTCGGTCGATATGTGATAATGATGAAACATGAGTCCATCACTTTATTCCGGAATCAAAACATCGTCATCTGAGTGAAAAGCAACTGGTGAACGTCGTCCACAGTGTCCGAAGACTTGGAAGAAACGGATAAGTCAGAAGGCTCCCACTAGCAGAAAAAGCCCAAAAAGGTATTTGAAAGCAAATAAAAATTACCAAAATAAATTACTAATAAATGTCGATGAAACTCATCTGAATGATAATGATAATTCCTCTACGTAGGTCTGAGTCTCACACTTCTTTCATCGATGTTGAAAGAAGATAATTTATCGGAGGCGAACGGAAGATTTCTACTCTATCAGATGAATAATTCGATTTCTCGCAAGCGTTTGCGCGTAAAAATTGAAAATTATATGCTAATCACTGGTTTCTAATGCTGCTACGGATTCTTGAGCAGAAGATTGCATCAATTCAGATAAAACATTGCAATTGCTCTTCATTATTTATTAAAAGAGGTGGTAAATGTCTCGGAGTTATGAAGTAAATTATATTTTTAAAATTGTGATGGGAAAATATAGCGCTCAACAACTTCGTAAGAAAGCAATTTATTTCAAAATCATTTACAAATAAATGTAGACCGTTCACAGAGGTTTTTCAGATAGAAAATGGAAAAAGAGCCCTTTCGAAACACTTACTTTTCATGAAAATTGAATTTGGATCTGCTTTCTAATATTGAAGCTTATTCACTAGGATCATTTTTTGATAATTGTTTCCGAATTCAGTTTTTTTTCATTTTTTTCTTAATTTTTGTGCATATGTGCTGATACGAGGGTTGCCTTTTGTATTTCGGGATTAGAGAACAAAAACAAATATTAATCATCGAAAATCACTTAATTGTTTTTCAAAATATTCCCCATGAAGATCTATATACTTTTGCATGCGT
>WOGO01000826.1:0-20641 GCA_015342085.1 Leptinotarsa defecta | reverse complement strand
AAGATATTTTTATTTACTCAGTTTGTATTTCAAACATTCGTTGTGGAATAAGATCAGATATCATTCACATGAGTTCTACTTTAAATGAATGGTAACAAATTGTACTCACATGGAACACTGTCATCCTGGTATATATCGATGTTTCGCCAAGTTACTTCACGATTCGAATCTTTTAATTTTTTATTTTCATTTCTTGCTGTTAATTTTTAATTTTCATTTCGTGTTAATAGTTCAATTTTTTTATTTTTTGGTTGTTGCTTATATTTTATTTCATTGTGATTTCAGTTTTTAACTTAATATAATTGTTATTTTTCAGTTAATCTTTTTCATTTTTATAGATTCTTTCAGGGATTTCAAACCAATTTATATCATATTAGACAATAGAAGTCCGAACTAATGAAATGAACCACCAAACAATGTCAATCCTCAATAAGATATTCAACATTCTGCTGCCGGTGAAGATGTGTATCCGCAGCCGACCTCCTGGAATCCAAATGTAATGAGACAAGTGTGCTGTCGTCAGTAAAGCAATATATTGGATTCTTGGTTTTTTCCAATAAGTCGTTGATATACAATAAAAAAAAGGTTGAAGACAATATGGATCCCTGGGGAACACCAGAGTTGATGGTGTACGTATTCGAGAGATATCCATCGACGGCCACTTGCAGGGAACGTTCTTTCAGGAGCTGCTATGGCTTCGATAAGCCATAGCATCGAAGTTTGGCCGGCAAACCCTCATACCACATACGGTCAAAGGCCTTAGAAATATTAATATCTTGATTCTTCATGTTTCTCTATTGCGTTATTCAAAATATGGGTGACATACGATAGAAGGTCGCCTGTTGACCTTTGTTTCTGAAAGCCATATTGACTCATTTCCGTGTCGACAGTTTTTTGCAAAACAAAATCGAATCGGTTAAAACACCAGGGTTTCTATATCAGATCTGTCATTGCGTTCTCTGTTCGGTCAAATACTCCTAACAGAAAGAGCGAATAACTCGCTTTGAGCTAAGATTAGTGAGAACAAAATGCATCTATTGTATACAACATTGACGAATACATATATTTATTATTATCTAAAGTAGTGAACACCGTCGTCTACATTATAAACAGAGCAGGTACCAGTTCAGTTAAAGGAAAAAAGCATTATGAGCTATTGCCAGACAACCACAGATATATGAAATCTGAAAGTTAATACTCATATTACAACTGAAAAACGACGAAAATGGGAACCAAAACGCAAAATGGGTATTTCTGTAGGATATTCTATTTTGAAGATGCGAAGAGTTACAAAATGTGGTATCCCGTTGACAGAAAAATGGAATACAGTCAATACGTTTGTGCCTATTTGTGAATATTGTCGATATGTAAATACGTAATATTTTATTTTACTAAACGCCACATGTTATAACACCGTCTTCAGCAGTGAAAAGTTGAGACAAAATGTTATTTAGAATGATGTGTATGGTATGTGTAAGTGTATGGCTCTGGACCTATCGTCAAAGCGAATATCCTACGTTACCGATTCCGTAATAAATTCTAAAAAAAATCTGCATTGTTGCAGTTACATTCTACAATAGCTTTACCGGCCACTCAAAACCTTTTCCACTCATGCAATTATGAATGTTAGTATTTGATGAAAGTTGGTGTTTAGATCAATCTGTTGACTGAGCAATTCCATTTCAAGTTCACTTTTGACTATTTTCGTGAAACTTGTTCTCGATTTGACGAATAGTTAATGGTGGGACCGAGACTGACAAAGTCTTTCATTATTACAGATCCGATATACCGTTTGCAGAAAGGCTGGCTGTAACACTAAGGTTGATATTGTGAATCATTTTTACCGTTATTTTTATAAATTTGCCTACAAACCGTATTCATTCAACTTGTGTTTGTTGTTTATCGTAAACGAAATAAAAAAAACAACGTTCGAGTTGTAATTTTTCATTATCGAAAGAAAATGACAGCAGATAAACCATGCCAATGAAAATATTCCGCAACGAAATTTGCCAATATTTGGGAAAGCATGAAAAAGAGTAGTTATATTCAGCCGGTTCTGGACTACCCCCACCACTGGCCTCAACTGGCCTTGAAACAATTTTTCTGAATTTTCTCCTATGATTTGAAAGCCAACATCATTGACCTGGAACTAGATGGAGGTCATTTTGAATACTTTATCCGTTAATTGTGTTGCCGTTCATATTACTCATATTACTCAATAAACATGGTATCGCTGAATTCCTCATGATCATCCCTAACCGATTTTGTAATAATATACATCAGTTTCTTTATTTTCCTATTCTGAATCAATTCAACATTACTTCATCTTATGTACAAGATTCAAATCAGAGGCAAGCACCAAATGAACTTCATTTTGATACCTCACTTCGTAAGGCTTTTTCAAAATTCGGAAATGAGCTGTGACAGCAAATATTGACAGAAGGCACAAAACCGCAGGATATTGAAGTACAATGGGATCTTCTACAAGAAAAATATGAATCTTTGCGAGACAGAAATATTTTCATTTCTCTTTTGGATGCGAATGACTTGGAAAACAAATATGCGAACAGATTAAAGGTATTGAATATGAATATGAGCAATCCAAAAAAGCAGTGAGAGTTGAATTACCTATAAGAATTACCTATAAGAAATTCAACGGGGATATAAGAGATTGGCTTTCCTTCTGGGGGCAATTTAAAAACTTAAATAGTCCTTCTCCTCTTGATTTTTCACTTCACTGGCCTCTATCGCGTTCTTCAGTTCGGCTCTGTTGCGGGTGATTTCCTTCTTAAGCTGAGTGAAATAATCATACCATTTAAATTAATTTTTAATTGAATCTCGACCGCGGTGTATATTTAGTCCACAGATATGATTTTACAAAAATGCAGGCAATATACTCACAAGGACGTCTTATCTTGATAGTTGTGTTTTTTTCTATTTCTACTTATAACTCACGTTACAGTTTGTTTCAGATATTCATCAACACATGAAATGATTCCTCACAGTATTAACATTTGTTTATAAAACTTACAAAAAATTTCAAGTTTCTTTGCACAGCCATTCAACTAGTGTTCACACATAAAGCATCACAGATAAAGACAAGTTGATTTTTTTTATGAACAAACTTCAACTTGAGGGGTGTGTTTATATGTTGACATATATCCCTGCAAAGCCATTGTGTGTTATTTGTTACATCTCACAGTTTCTGAGTAAAATTGTATCACAGTAAGTGTGTATCCATTTTCAGCTCTAAAGAAATCAAGATGACGTTTACACATGTCAACCAGACGGATTTGAAACCAGTTATTTCTCTTTAGTCTTCAAGTTATTCAAAAGCATGGGTGATTTGGACACAAAATCCATGTTGCTGAAATCAAAAATGTTAAAACTCTCTTACCAAATTATCGAGAAGAGATATATACAGAGTGAGCTAGTGAAAACTAAACAAGGCAAATTTCTCAAAAATCTGCTCGGATTCGTCGATTTTCATTTCGAGGGGTAAATTATCTGTATCTATTATCAATATTGTCATTTCCACCACTTCGGCGGGGTAGAATCCAACCCTCAAATTTCAAATGAGATGAGGGATCAAGCAATACCTCATTTGAAAAGTTTTCTCTTTTCAATGCTTCCCATTTCTTGAAATTTGATGCAGTTTTCCAGATAAATTATTGAAAAATCTAGCAATAAACGAAAGTTAAATGTCTTTTCATTTTTCATACTACTTTTTCAGTGTGCAAATGGCCAAATTTTAATTCAAACATTACCCACTAGCCTATTAAATACTTGGGTGGTTACCACATACACATACAATAAAAGATGAAATAATTTTTCGAAAATATTCTTCAACAATATGTGAGATACGAACATACTGAGAATTTTAGGCTTATTTTAGGCTCCTATGTCCCCTCATCACCGACTTTTGATATGTTGTTTTCTTTTTCAGTCAGTGGTTTCTACTAGCTCCACCATTAATCTGGCAGAACCCAATGGAAATCCTTTACTTTTTGGAAATTTTCAATAATCTTAGGCTCATTTTAGGCACCTTCATTACGCTATTGAACAACTATTTGCTCCTCGATTGAATTGAATTTTTGGGTGCCTAACCAGGCACATGTGGTGGAGGCGGAAATAGTTTTTCGAAAATATTCTTCAACTATGGATGAAACAGAAATATAATTAGAATTCTGGGCTCATTTTAGGCTCCTTCTGGAAACCTCCTCACTATACCCTTGATGTTAATGAGTATTTAAATGAAAGGATTCCTGGTAGAGGATCAGTGAAGTGACCCACAAGGTTACCCGATTTGAATCCGTTAGAAGTTTTTGTCGGGTCCTTAAAAGACGACATTCGGTAAAACTCGACCAGCATCTCTAGATTTTTGTGTCAACTGATTATTGATAACTAGCGCAACATTACGCCTAAAACGTTCTAAAGGCCAACATTTTGAGCACACGTTAAAGTAAAAATTTAGTAAGCAAGACAGTGAGCAAATTTTTAATTTTATTACCTTTTGAGGTGAAATATTCAATAAAAGCCAACTAGACCCTACTTTATCTCCTGAAGAAGCCAACTTGGTTGATGAAACGCACGTCGAGAAGAGTGTTGCAGTTCTGGTGTTTAGATGGTGTAGATATTGGTATTAAATGTGGAACAGAAAAAATGTATTCGAAATTATTTTCTGATGCGGATTTTGACAAGAATACTGATAGTCAAAAATCCATAACTGGTTCTAAAAGAACTTGAAATTGTAATCGAAGAATAGATAGGATTGTTCGCCGATAATCAAGGAGCTATCGGTTTGGTTGAAAATCAAGAACTTGACAAATAAATCATGGGATCAAGTGGAGAACGAATTGCTGACAAAGGAACAACTAGCAGACATGTTTACCAAGCCACTCTCTTGTTCTTGTAAAAGTAGAACACTGAATACTTTTCTATGTTCAGTTTGTATTCCAAACATTTATTATACAATTGAATCAGATATCATTCACAGGATTGCTACACAATATAGTAATTTGACTTACATAGAACACTGTCACCCTCAAAAATATTTTTCTTTTGTATAATTCAATGTTTATATGAAAGTAGCTGTTTCAAGAGGGCTTTTCCTACAGTTTGTGTCTGAAAGCTACTTCTTTGCATGATCTACACATCTTTGCATAGAGTTGATTTTCTGAAATTGATTGCTTCCTTCCTTTCTTTGGAAAACTCCTACATTTTTTGGAAATGGAGAAGTAGAAAGCCAAAACCTTTCTTTCCCAAAAATTAATCTCTCTTAAAAACATATCCCTTTCAATGTGTTGGTGTTTTGAATGTTTTTTGTTCGGTTTTGTTCGATAAATGTAGCAGCAGCACATCGGGCATTTTTGTCTAATTCTCTGATAAAAAATAATTGAATTATCTCCTTCCACTAAGGTCATAAGCCATTTTTGTTCAAATGAAACAACATTTCAATTTCATACTGTATCAGAAACACTAGCAATCAAATAATTGATCAGATTGTGATCAATTGTTATGAATACAAATTCAATTGAAATAGGAATAAAAACAAAATGTTAAAGACAGTTTTTGCTGAAGGTAGATTCATATACTAGTCCTAAATCGTGAGGCAGAAGTTTCAAGTCGTTAGAACTTATATTTTCCGTTTATTATAACAACTACTTACCACTCATGCATGAACATTGCTATTGAAAATCTACTGACTTAATTCTCATAACATGCGATTTACAAACTGAGACTGGTACATGAATTCATGTTAAAACAACACCATTATCTGTATAAAGTCTCCCTATTATATAAAGGTATCATTTTTGAAAGTATCTAGACTTAGTATCAGTTCAGTATTCTTGAAAAATGTGGGGAAGAGAGGGGACAATATTTTTTTGGGTCATCCTAGAAACAAAGATAGCTGTCTTAATAATGTTGTATATTATATTCTTTTGTTTTTATTTTTAGGTCGCAAGCTAAAGCTTCACAACGAAAATTAAGGAAATATTTTTCAAATTAACCAATTATTTGTGCAATAAACATGTAATACCTACTTTATATTGAAAAAAAAACATACATACCCTTGTAGAAGGTTTGGTACACGATCTGTTGTCAATTAAGTTGATGAACTTATCACCACTTTTCTGAGGAGAAAAAGTTTTCACGTTTGAATCTATTTCTGCGATCATATTATGGAGAACAATGTTTATTTATGAACAAATCTATAAAATTGACTTTCACTCATATATCATATAAGTTCACAATAAACTTCAAGAATTGTAAAATAAGCCAAACCAAAAAAGTGTCTCGTTCCTGTAATAGTTTCAACAGAAAATAAACCCAGAACTGTAGAATCTTTGTATATAGGATTAGTCTATATACAAAGGTATAAGAATCCCTAAACTAGACAATTCAGTTCAATTACCGACTTCAAACTTCAATATTCAATGCTTCAAACTGTCAAAGACGTAATATTTCCTCTTTCAACTTACAATCAGTATTCTGTGCAACAGACCTTGTCTTTTGTCTTTGAATTTGAAACTGTTTACTTTTCTGCTTTCTGTGTTCAAAATTCAAGCACGGAAAATAATCAGAATTATAATCACAAAGCGAAGCGACGCGTTTTATCTTTATTGGGTGTTTTCAGGAACCTTGACAAATCTCGGGACCGTCTTTAGGTTTGATAACATAACAGATATTCTAAAGATCTCACAAAATATTGTAGAATTGATTGTAGATAATATTTCTATGATATCGCGGAAATATTTGAATATTCCTTCAGTAAATATGTTTTCAATACAGTGAATAAATAATTATAATTGGTAGAATCCTAACTTATTCTGGGGACGATTGCAAGATAATCAGTCCAAATTTAGCGATATTTTTCCAAACGCCAAAATTCGTTAAAAAGTGAGTATTTATTCATCCATGAGGTCTATACGTAAATAAAATTGCTATTCTATAATATAAAAATCTATCAGACGGATGTAATGTAATCAGACATATAGGTAGTATTTGAAAAATATAATCATGCAACAAATTACTTTTTATTTGTACAAAGAAAAACAATTTTCATCAAAATATTTGAGAAAACTAATGCTACATTGTTGTTATTTACAAGTATAATTCGGTGAGGAAATATGAATATGGAAAATAACATCAACGGAAATGATGAATAACAGAAGTACCGGCATCTACGTAACTCCCGTATACTAGATCAGTTATTTTTATTTTTGTAGGGTTAGTTAAGTGAAACTATCGGTTTGAGTAGTAGACCATGAAAAATGAGAGATTGTATTCCATAGTACACATTTCAAGACTAAGATCATAAAACAGCCCTTTGCTGTTTTGTGTGTCGATGAGTGAATTATAAACTCTAAACAATTGTCTGCTTGCAATCGGTTTGAATAATTGACAATATGTTCTTCTTGAACCTTCTGATAGTAAACCTAACATAAACTTTCGATTTGATACAGCCCCATGGTCCTGGGTTTATCTGACCAATCCCTTACAGACCTAAAAAATATGACGGCGCAACATCTTGTTGGAAAACAAATGGATTTTTGAAGCCATCTTGATTGTTGACCACAATTTCTTGCATCCCTGGGTAAATCAGGTTGAAAAAAATTAAAATACAACACCAGTCAGATTTTCCTCTATGAATATAGGAGAAACAATACGATTTTCCAATATTCCTGCTTATTTTCTCAGGAGTCTGAGTGTCACCTTCTCGAAAAATATGTAGGTTTGTTTATGTCTGACCAATATCGTACATTTTGGTGGTTGATATTTTCGTCACTAAAATAAATACTTCAATGCTGCATTCTTCTATTAGGATCATCTTCAATTAATTAACATGATACATTCAGTTTATAGGTGTTAAACTTCTGTCTTCTGATGTATTTCTTGATGGTGGTTGTTGAGACATCATTCTCACGAACAACTGTTGTTATGTACTGCAGAGGGTTATTCATCACATACGGATCGATTTCCATCTACGTCTCGTCCGAGATAAGATTTTTTCCAGCAATCCTAGCTCTAGCTACATTTCCAGTTGTTCAAAATTTTCCAATAAATTCCCTGAGATATTTTCGGTTGGTCGGATAATCAGTAAATCGTGCATTGAACATCCTTTCTTCCTAATGAAAATCACGACCAGCATCGGCGTATATGAGGATTACTTCTGTTTTTTTACCTGAGAATCTGGCGATAACCATTTTCGAAAATTCGAATAAATGAAATGAAGCAAATTCTCTGTATCAGTAGAGACAACTATCAAGTTACACAATACTATATGTTACTAGAGTAACACAGTGTGGATTTTTATCTACATAGTCGATTACAAAAAACCTAAGCCTGATTAAAAACAGAAATGCGCCAATACCGTGAACAATTGTTTTTTTTTACACACAACAAACATTGTGATAACTAACTTTTCCTTCAATTCACACACCAATAACGCCGCAACCGGTTATCCAAATTCGAAACAGTAAAAGTCGTTGTGTAGAGAATTGAAATATCTTTCGAGTGAAGGGTCACGACCCCCTTTCTATTTGAAACAAAAAGTTAAAAGCGCCCTCTCTGCGCTAAGTGAAATCACACCATTGGCTATTTTATGAAAAAGTGCTAAACCTGATTCTTCGTTAACAAACTTCGTCCGACTTTGATATCTTGCCCAGTTCAAAAGTTAAAAGGAGTAGAGGTCTGCACTGTATAGAAAAATTAATAAGTTGCCAGCTCTGGCAACATTGTGTCTCAGGCACAGAAGTATCGGAGCATCAGTATTCCGTGTCAGTGAAAATTTACTATGGTATACATTTCACTGCGGAGCATAGTGTAATTATTATTCTGTGATCCGTGGTTTAATATTAGGTATGTTAGGTTTTGAAAATCTGGAGGCAAGTAAGCTGATTCAGATTTATACCATGTGATCACAGAGTCAACGGAGTGAAATATATTTAACGATTGCTCGATTCTATCTGAAATGACATTTGTAGTATTATTTGCCATCACATCTAACTTTGGCTTGTATATTATATAATCGGTGAAGTTTTGCCCTGCAATAGAACTATGATGTAATTTTTCAGAACCATCCGATCACACTTTTTACCCGTTCTCACAAATACCAAACACAGAGCAGCTATTTTTACTCAAACTATTTGGTTCTCTGATCTTACTCAGACAACAGGTCAGTGCTCAGATATGTATTGAAGGAACACAGCTATTTTTACGCAAAGTATTTGGTTTTCTGAACCCAAGCTGCCTTTTTTGTTAACAGTATGTATATTTCAATTATCGTTCAGTTTTTCGTAAAAATAGGTACTAATACCTGTTTCGTTCTTTCAAAATGTCGGAGGTCAACAAAATTGGCTGGCTTCAGTAGATCAAAGGCGCGGTTACGAGTAGACTTTCTGATTGTTTACTCTTCTATGGTTCCATTCCCACTACTTCATACTGTACATTCATGTAAAAATGGCGGACGATAAAGATGTGGAGAAAACTATTTCAGAAGACTTGGTGGTCACCAAGTATAAAATGGCTGGAGAAATTGTAAACAGTGAGTTAGAATTCGAAATTATTAAAATTTCCAAGCTATTACTTGTGAAAATTTATATTATCCTTGATGTAGTTGAAATGAGGCCATATGGAGCGTGGTCCCCGGCAATGATACCACATGGTTTTGTTTCACAAATGAAATGATTTTTTTGTGAATGTGATTTTGTCTAAATTATTACTTCAGTCAATAAGTGAGGCTTTCTGTATTCTACTGATTGTTGGATTCATCAAACATAATTGAAGCTTGATACCTTTTCAGGAGTTCTAAAACAAGTGCTCTCTAAATGTGTAACAGGAGCTTCTGTTCGAGAAATATGTGAATATGGTGATGAATTATTATTGGATGAAACAAACAAGGTCTTTAAAAAGGAGAAGGATTTGAAAAAAGGAATTGCATTTCCTACATCTATCTCAGTTAACAACTGTGTTTGTCATTATTCTCCTGTTCCCAGTGAACCAGATTATGCACTCAAAGACGAAGATGTTGTTAAAGTGTGAGTACTAATTAGTTTTTCAACTATTTTTTTTCTTATTTGTAATTTTTATTTTTGTAACATTTAATGGGTAAGCCCTCACAAGCTTTTTCTTTTAGGTCTAGGTCCAAACAATTGCTTTTTTTTCAATAAGATCATAATTTCATCAGTTCGGACTTCTATTGTCTAATATAATATAAATTGATTTGAAATTCTTGAAAAAATTAAAAAGATTACTTAACCGAAAATAACAATTTTATTAAACAAGAAATTGAAATTACAGAGAAATAACATACAAGCAACAACCAAAAAAATAAAAAATTGAAATATTGATAAAAGTTGAAAATTAATAAAAAAAAAAATATTACTAACAAAAAAATTAAAAATAAAAATTAAAAGATTCCAAACCAAGTTGCGTCACGACGTTTCGATTGTTGGTATCCACAATTGTCTTCAGGTGATAACTGGACTTACTCTATTTATCGATCATTCTACTGATGGGGATCATTCGAATTAAAAATAATCGGTCATTCGATTATTGCAATCACTCGAGATATCTTGAAATGTCAAATGGAATCATTCGAATGATTCAGATCATTCGAATGTTGAATGTATCAAATCAAATTAGTAGTGAGTGAAATAGTCAAAAACTTGTGCCGCTACGCTCCAGTGCAGTGCCGGCCTATATACCGACACTTGTTTGTAGGATGTGGTGAAATACAGGTTTGGGCTGAGAATATTCAGAAATTTGTTGACCAAACACTTTGAATAATTACAAGTACAAACTTAATTGAAATTTAATAGTGGCTTGCGGCTTGTTAAAATATATTGAACAACATTGCAAATAAAACTTGCCATAGTAAATTTCGTACAAAAGTCCTTCATGATGATTTCCTAAATTCCAATTGATCCAACTGAAATCTGTGATCAGATAACAGAACTTCTGATTGTAATACTCCAATATTATCACATTTTATTGTTAAAATGAATGTTTTCAAATATAACATTATATTTTAGGGACTTGGGAGCTCACATAGATGGTTTTATTGCTGTTGTTGCCCATACTATTGTTATAGGTGCTTCTGTTGAAAAAAAAGTAACTGGCAGAAAGGCAGATGTAATATTAGCAGCTCATTATGCCTCTCAAACAGCCCTCCGTTTATTGAAGCCTGGTAATGAAACTTATGCAATAACAGATGCAGTACAAAAGGTTGCAGAATCATTCAAATGCAAACCCGTTGAAGGTTGGTATAGTTACTGAAGTAACAATATACATTTTTCAAAATCTTAATGTTTTGTGAGAGGTAGTCACTTTTTTTTCTCATATCAACAATTGTTCATTTTTATGACAAAACGAATAATAATAATCTTTATAAGAAAATTTAGTTACTGAATTTTTTTCCAATCATAGAGATACTAATAGTCCATATGGTAAGTTGAAGTGATGTGATTTACAAATATGAAATATATTTTAAAAAATATATACAGAAACGAAAATAAATACATTTTGGATAGCAAGTCAGTACTTTTGATATATTTTTCAAAGCACAGTACATTGCAGTACCTATTGTATCACTTAAATGAAAGGATATTTCATTCTTTTTATTGTTAGACCCTTATTTTTCATTATTGCTGAATGACTTGTGATGGATGGGCTCAATTCCCTTATAGCAATTATTGTTGTTGTTAAAACAAAAGAAATGTTGAAGGTCATGTTCAATTTTCTGTCTGATCTTTGAAAGTGTTGATCTTTGTCATATGACTTGTCAGTTTTTTTGGTTCTTGATAGTTAGGAATAGTTATATTATTTAATATTCAATTATTCAGTTGTGGTTATATTTTTTACTTCTCTGGAATGGTCATTCCAATGAACTGTCAATGGATACAGACCTTTTTTCGCATCTAATGAGTGGTAGTGGCAACCTGGCCCGTATTGCTGTATGTGATGGCATTCTGTAGTTTGGCACATTAATTTTTAGGTTGGTTGATGTACCTATACTGAAATGAGATCAGTTGTAACTATAATTGGCAAGAGTTGAAGCAGTGTAATTATCTGACAGTTTTTAACCATTGTTGAAGACTTGTTGAGCTACCCTGAACAGCATGGTAATTATGTGAGCCACCGCCCTCAAGGAGTTCACTGTTAACACTATATAACAACTTAATAGGCTGTTCCAGTTCGCTATGATTGATGTCACGGTATGTTGGAGGCTATTCAGATCTTTCTTAAGTCAGTTTTTTAAAACAATATTGATGAAAATATGACAAAGCTATTCATTGACTTGACAGCTTTGATAACTCCAACAGTTGTTCCAACCGAGACATTACTACTTCTAGTTACGTAACTGCACTGTTACTGAAATACCCTTTCTGAAGGGATGAGAATTTGTACATAGCATTTGTGATAGTCTATTGTATAGTTTTGGATTTGTTGAGATATATTGAAACAGTATATTTTTAGGAGAGATTAGTTTTTGGGAAAGGAAGGTTTTGGCTTTCTACTTCTCCATCTTGATACAAAGAATATGAATTGCTAATGTAGATAATTCAACGTTCGTGTTATTCTTTGGTTTGGTGGCCAAAGATGCAACAAGCCACTGCTGACAAATTAGGCTAGGTGCAAAACATTGGCAATGAAAACCACACCAACATCAGCATTTGAGATACCCTTGAATATGCCTCCTTTACATCTTGTAATAATCACAGGAGGCAAGAAGTTTATGGACAGCACAAATTTGTCCAGAAGACCATGACAAACTTCCAACAGCTAGTACAGAACAAGACTGTTAGAATGGATGTCATGAAAAGATGAGAGAAAAACCGCAATATGTCAACGAGGTTGCAGTGTTTTTTGGAGACTAGGAAGAAATGAACAAGTTAGACAGCTCCTAAAATGCTTTAAAAAAAAATGCTCATATGAAAAATCATATTTTTTGTTTTAATAGATTTCACATTTGGAAGTATGATAAGAGTGAACCAGTACACTACCCTGTGGGATCCTAAATAATTTACCAATTCTGTTTAATATACTGACTCCATTTTTGTTTCAACGAAAAAAATATTTAAAAAAAACATGATGATTTTCAAATCCAATTGATCCTACTGAAATTCAAATCTATTGATTGATTACTCTTTATCTGACTTAAGTTGCTAATCATTACTTTTCACTAATATACATGAGTCATATTTAGATTCGACTCTGTTTTTCAAGGTATGCTCAGTCATCAGTTGAAACAGTTCAAAATCGATGGTGAAAAAACAATTATCCAAAATCCTAACGATGCTCAGAAAAAAGAACATGAAAAATTTGAATTGGATAAACATGAAGTATATGCTATGGATGTATTGATAAGTACTGGTGATGGAGTTGGCAAGGAAACTAATACTAGGGTTTCGATTTACAAGAAAACAGATGAGACTTACCAGTTGAAACTAAAAGCATCAAGAATGTTTTATGGAGAAGTGAGGGCCAAATATGGAAACATGCCATTTAACTTGAGAAGTTTTCAAGATGAGACGAAAGCTAAAATGGGAGTTGTTGAATGTGTGAAGAATAAGCTTATCGAACCGTTTCAAGTTCTTTATGAAAAACCAGGTAAGACATCTTTAGTTGCAATTCATCAGTGTTTGTACACATACCTTATTTCATATGAGGTAAATGTAAGAGTCTCAGGCCTCACCAAAGTGAAAAATTGAATAGGGGTTAACTTACAATAAAAATACTTTCTAATTTTAATAAAATTTGAATGATCTTATTGGAAATGACCTTCTCTACAATACATGTCTACTGAGTTTGATAGGCGAATATCAGATCCAGTATGTGGACCAAATTTTTAATAGAAGTAGACTTTCACAAATTTTATTATATTTTTTCTTATTTGTGGAGGATCCGAACAGAAAGCAAACAGACAAAAACAACTGTGAACTTCTTTCAAGTGCCTATATGTCTTTTTTGAAAATTTTGTAATCATTCAATAAATAGGCCAGTTGAATATAGGTATAATAGAATTTCATTATAATGACACTTGATTTTGCCAGTATGATAGCTTAGTGAAAGCAATAAAGAAGTGCAACGATGAAATGAAAATAGACATTTGTTAATTCAAAGGGAAACTGTGCACACAGACAATTGATACTAAAGTTCGGACATTGAATAATGAAAATAAGGTATTGGAAAATATGTGGTGGAATAGGTCGATACTTGATGAAAATTTATGATAACCTATATATTAATTTATTAAACATATGTCACGTAACGTAAGAACACTCCTTAAGATGCTAAAATATGGTGAAACACATGTTGCAGTTCAGTGAAAATTTCACTAAGTTTTATTTGAATAGGTTAAACTGAAAAACACTAAGAAAATTCTAAATAAAAAATATTGGGAAAAAAGACTTTGGATTTATACTTCTTCATTTATCCTAAAAAATATATCCCTTTCAATATAAAAACTTTATTTTTGGCATTAGTAAAGATCATTTTGACATTCGTAAAGATCAGAGTCAAGTAGTACTCTTTGCCAAAGTTGTAAAAGTAAGCTTGACATCATGGCAGAAGTAACGGACATAACTAACCTCTACCTAATCAGTCCAGGAGTACCGCAGAAAAATAGGTCAATGGGGAATGTTCCTCCTGATGAAAAGACGTTTTCATAAAAGAGCTCTAAAACAACACATTTCAAACTTATCATTTCAACCTTTTTCTTTAAAAAGTTATTTAAATACTTGAAAAAGAGGAATGAGATAATGCATTCAACATTTAAAGTGATTCGTTTCTATTTCACCATTTGGCAACATCGGTTATAGCTAACGAAGGACAATGAATATGTTACCTGTATGAGATAAACAAAAATGACATATTTCAGAGGCGTGCTGTTCTGTTTACTTATGTTCCGAGTTCCGAGACATTCTGTGACATATGGCATTTTGTGCACCTAACCTATCTTCCTCTATATGAATAAATAATAAAACAACTGTTGTGTATGTGGCTTGTAGAAGTGGTTTTGTACTATAATTTATATTTTCCTTAATTGTTGATGATTTTCCTTTTTTAAAGTAGAATATCTAGGTACGTATAAATTATTTCAACTTGATATAGGCGCTGTTGCCAATATGTGAATTAGAAACAAATCCCTTTAAGAATTAAAACCCAATATTTGAAACATCATTTTGAATACTTTTCGAAGTGAATTTGAAAAACTCATGAATCAAACTCAACTTTATTTTCTTCAAACTTGCATTTGCTGTAATAACCCAAATTTAGGAACATTCCCCATTTCATTATAACTTTTGAACCACCCGGTATAAACCCAAACAACAACCATAAGGCATCATTCTTCTGGTAACAAAATCTCTTATCTCATGTATTAGGATACTAGTTTCTGAATTTATTTTTAACTTTAGAAGTAGCAAAGCATGTGGTAAACTGTTAAAAGATTATATGTAACAAATAAAGTAATTTACAAAATCATAAATAATTTTCCTAGTAAACTTGACCCCTGAAGTGAGGAGGTGTGAACGAGAAATCTTATGATGAAAATAAACCAAACAGATAATGATAAAAGACGAAACTTAATGAGTACTTGCATAATACTGTTTTGTATGAAGAAATTTACAGCATCATTCTTTATTAAAAAATAAGCTCGAGTTTGAACATATTTATCATTAACGTCAGTATGGTCACATTGGGAAAGATTTATTACGACCGAACAAATCCTTTATTTTTTTGTTTGTTTATTTTTCAAGTTCCTGACGAATACTTCACAACCCCAAAATATGAAGTCAATATCTTCACCTTCTACAAAATGGCGGAACATTTAATAATTTCCTGAAGACAACAAATTAATATCGATATTTCTAGAAATTTTCATTTTTATCTGCCCGATAAGGTGTTAAGTTATTTTTTATTTATAAAAAACGACAAAAAATGTTAGTACGACAATGAACATCATTGTTTAAAAAAAAATCTGTTTTTCCGGTAATCAGCTGTCGACCCCATACAAATGACAACTCTCAGAAGTTGAGAAACTTGTGCGAGCTAACGACTAATGAGGTCTTATCTTTTAACGTGTGACTCATATAATATATGAATTAATTAATGACATCGATAATCAAAATAGAATGCGTCTCCTACAAGAAGTCCTGAAGAACGATTTAAAATTAGAAGGAAAAGGAGTATATATTGCTCCAGATCTCTCTCCAGAACAAGCTAGAGCAAAACATCAAGTAAACAAAAAATCAAGTAAAAATCTCCAATTGTTAACGGAAATACGTACAACTTCAACTAATTGAAAGAATCTGGAATTCTAATCACAAAACAAATAAAACAAAATACTCAAATCAGTAAGAGTAAAAAAACAACAAAATACCAAGATTTGAAATCTGAAAAATGCCCGAATTCATCACCAGTAGAACTGAAATTAGAAAAAAATAAAATTCAAAGCTCTAACTCTACGTCAAGTGAAAAACTTACTTCTTCAAGAATTCTCCGCAAGCAAATATAACACTGGTTCTTTTTCTTTAATTTTATATCTTGAATAAAAAAGTGTATATTTCATTTATGTTTATACTCTACACTCCAGTTCAAAATAGAGATGGAATTTGAATTTATTATAAAACTATTGACTAGTATATATCTTGAAAAAAATAGATCAGTATTTGCTAAACTTTAACTTTCCGGAATATAAAAGCATCGAGATTAATAGTAAAAATAAATTAGATTGAGTATTGAAAACAGTATTATCATCATAATTAGGATGTAAATTAGGCATGGGGTACAGTGTCATGGGTACTGTTAATTCAATTTTTATTGCATATACAATATTCTTGGAAAGTTTATGATCTTGATAAGCTTTAATCACTTGTTTTCTAAATATATTAGTGATTTTCTACTTGTAGGATTATATTATATTAAAGGTCAATATCACATACAAGCTACAGGCTTCAGTGATCTTCATGTTTACTTAAAGGTTTGGTTTCTGTAAAATTTCTGGAAAAAACATGTTATGTATCATACTTCTTCCTCTAAGGACTTTTTCATCCTTTGTCTAATAACTTTTGAAATTAAAATAATTTTACTCAGGCAGTTTTTAAAGTAATATATTTTTCAATAGACTTTTCAATATTAATTTCACTTATGTAAATAACTATTTTTTATTTGGATTTTCAGATATATATCGAAACACGAATCCATTATGAAGAAAAAACAATTTCCAGATTTTTTCACCGAAAAAGGACCCATACAAACAATAGTAACACCGCTTAATTTTGGAAACAGTACATACTGGATGTCTTCCGTTTTAACTGAACATAACGTTGCGCCTCAGCCTACTTACATGAAACCATATGATGACAATGAAGGGGGCTTATTGGATTGCGGAGAGATTGAAGAAAATTATGAAATAGTTTTAACAAAGTCTGGGAAGTTTATGACCTCATTTTATGTACCTTCTGCATTGCTTTCTTACATAATTGGCTCAAAGGGTTTGAAATTGAAGAGTTTGCAGAAAAATACTAATACACTGATTAAGGTACCTAAACTTAACGAAAAAGGTGAGATTAAGATAACGGGAGACACTGAAAGAAAAGTGGCATCAGCTCGAACTCAGATTTCTATGATCGTAATGCAAAGAAAAGATAAGTTGCCTATTAGCCACTTTGTGTCCATACCAATTGTTTCGGAGAATATTAGAGAGAAATACAAACGTTTTCAAGACGAAATTCTCAATGTAATGCCTAGAGGCGTAACTCAAACCATTTTTCAACAGCCCGAAAAACTGCACCTAACAATCTGTACACTCACTCTACTTGACGATGAGGAACTACATACCGCAAAACAAGTATTGGATACTTGTTACAAAGAATTCATATCCAACATCCTGGACACTAAACACTATACAATCCATCTAGATGGAGTTGAAATCATGAATGACGATCCTGGTAGTGTTAATGTTCTTTACGGAAATGTTCGAATGGATAGTCCAGAGGAAAACGAAAAATTGCAGGAAATATCTGACAAAATCTCTGAATACTTCTACAGATCAGGATTAGCAAAAAAGCAATATGATAACGTTAAGCTCCATGTTACTCTGATGAATACTAGTTTCAGAAACTCTGGGGAGAAACAGGAGAGTTTTGATGCAACCAATATTTTGAGGAAATATAAAAATTATTATTTTGGGTCTGTTGACTTGAAAAATATTCATCTATCAGTAAGATTCACGGGTAGGAATGAATATTATGATTCTGCACTAGTGATAGATATTTGATGAATTTTTAATAAAATTATTTTGATAAAGCAATAAAGTATTTTCAAGACCTTTTTACCTCGAACTTGGCACAGGAACTTGCTTTAGTATGTTATTAACATTTGATATATTATTTTGTACAAATTTGATTATTTTTGAGGAAAGTGACATTTTTTCCAAGCCGCATTCAAAACAAAATTTATATTTTTTAGGTTAGGTTACAACAAAAGTGTGACCTATTTTTTTAACCTCGTGTCAAGTCAAGACTCAAATATCGTAAAATAAAAACACATTCTCTCAGTAGAAATTGACTAGTACATTTCATTAATTAAATTCGTTGCTGGGGGCATCTCTCATGCTCGAAGATAAAGAGTTCAGTAAAAGGTCATAAGATATCAACAGTATGTATTTCGAACAGACTTATACACAGTGACCAAAATTTACCGTTACATTGAGATAACTTGCAAATTTTATTCCTTAAAACCGAAATAACTTACCCAGGCGTACACATTTTTTCTGATTTGTTGGGATATAGTTGAGACCAAGACGAGGAAAAATGACAATGACCTTTTTTTCTTTTTTACAAGCACCTCCGCAAAAATCGAGATGGCGTTAGTATAGCAGAGTTTTTACAGGTGGTTATCTGAGGTCTTATCATTAAAAAAAACCATGGAGTTTCATTGAAAAGCATTAAGTGAATTTCAAAAAAGTGATCTAGTGAATTTTGGAACTACCTGAAACCTCCGTGATTTATCATTATTTATTGTGGCGGCTTACCGAGGTAAACAACCATTGACAATAGACAGATTAGATTAGTGTTATACACAGGATTTTATATTCCCATGCAAATACTAGATGGTATTCTCAAAGTGGCTTAACGCGCTTCAATGAATGAATGAATGAAAATCGTTTATTTCAAGTTTTTTCAGGTTTTTACAATCTTTTGGGTGTTTGTGTAGGACCCTGCTATAGGCAGGGAGAGAGAGAAGTACCAATGAAATCACTGGAAATCTTGGGAAATTTTGAATTAATATCTATTGAAAAAACCTCTTCCTCACAAGAACAAAAATGCTGGTTCGTAAAAATTTATAATTCTTCCATGCGAACTAAAATACAAACGGATTTGTTCAAATTTTTCAAAAATTGAAAATGATTGTGTCTCGTATACTTTAACGAGTGTTGGCCAACCCGAAAGACAATACGACGGAAAACATAAGTTTGGGATTTACAAAATAAGCTGTGTGAATTGCGATAAAAAGTCATAGCCAACCCGAAAGACAATACGACGGGAAACATAAGTTTGGGATTTACAAAATAAGCTGTGTGAATTGCGATAAAAAGTCATAGATAACGTCTACAGAATAAGTGAAGAATGTTTACAATTGTAGGGATTGGCACATGTTAATAGATTTTTAGATGCCTTTTAAAGTTTAGGAATTGAAAAATGTGGAATGGGTTCTGTGAATTGTGACAAAGGTCCTATTCCTTTTTGCACTCTTACGTAATCACAGGTTGAAAACAGGTGGAGATTAGATACAGATCAAGTAGCATTGGGAATTAGGTATTGATTTAATGACCCTCACCGTGTGAGATAATGATTCGTCTGGATACGTAAAAAAATTATCAGAGTCGATAGACGTGGTGGTCTTATTAATCTCCTGATGACGCTAACTTGCTTAGCGAGACGCATTTCGAGAGATACATTTCACGCCAGAGGTTTCAAATTCCAATCTTCAAGTTGTATTTTTGTGTTGAATATGGAAAGGAATATGAAAAAAAAGGTGTCATAATCAGAGTCTTCTCTGAGTTATTGTTTTTTATTTATTTGTCATTCGATATTCTGAAAAGAAAATCATAAAACAGTTGAATATTATCAGTTGAAATGTACGAAGTAATAATTTGTTTCATATTTCAGAATTTATATTACTCGGAAATTCCGATTTAAACTTGGATCGTATGATGTGAGTTGCGAATGAATTCAACTCAGGTTAAGAAGTTAGGTTGTGTTATAGCGAGAAAACGTCTAAATTTTGAGTTTGAATTAGAACTTCCAAATAAAATTATAGAAAGTGAGGTTACCATTAAACTTTCAACAGAATGATTTGTAGATCGAGTTGAAAATGTCAATTGACAGATTTGTTTTTCGGGCTGTTGAGATGAATGTATAGATATTAGTGCTCTTGACAAAGATAAAAATCATTCCATTTCATTGCTAAACATAACGGATGAGATATATAACTTTGTTGTGACATTCAAAATACAGGGCGGTTCGTGTTCTAGTACTAGATAATTCATTCAAACTCAAGTCAATTTTTTTTCTTTGGAATGTAGCATGTTGGCAAAACTAGCATTATTTTTATATGATCATTTCATATA
>WOGO01000825.1:0-20642 GCA_015342085.1 Leptinotarsa defecta | reverse complement strand
GTTGTGATGTTTTGGTTATAGAGTAACACACCAGCCGATGACCACCATATAGTAACCATGGCCTTTTAAACCAGGTAAAAAATTAAAATTCGGAAAAATGAACAGCATCAATGTATAGAGTACAAAATTCTCTATCAATCAGTATGTACCGCGATACAATAGAATAAAAATTCATTGATATGGACCTACAAAAACATATGACATTGAAATGGACAAAACTTTCGAAACAACTTAATAGTTGCCTAAACTTGGGGTGAATTTGTTATGATCTCTCATCAGGAAGTTTTTACTTTGGGATATTTCATCTAATTTGAATAGATCTCCTATAGCGGTCGGAATAAAACGTAAAATTTTTCGGTTTTCGCATTTACTTGCTGAACTACCGAGTTTATGAACAAAAATCTATGAACTTGTTTTGTTATAATATTCACAGTAACAATTATTACCATTAAATAATTTTGTATTTGATTTCAAATCAGTTTTGCAAGGGTTTGGCCTATGGCTGATATTCTTTTCGAAATATTTCTCCTGTTTTGGTAATTTATTGTGCTATCAGTCACAGATGTAGAAGTAGTTTGTCCACCTGTGGAATTTGATACAGTCATACCTGCACAGCTTACCTGTGCAAATAATAAATAAACAAAAATAAACAATAAATAAATAAAGAATTTAGATTGGTCTAACTTTGTACACATATTGATAGATGGAACAAGAATCGTTTGCAAATATAAACATTGGTGTGCGTTTAGCGCTCTGTGGATGGAATGCCCAATTAGTTTCGACCACTTTATTTTATGAAGAATCAAGAGTGCCAAGATGTTATCGTCAAAATATTTCACATAAGTAATTACATCATGACATACTATGGTGCATCTTGAGGAAAACCTTCAATCATAATAATCAATGAAGATTCATTGGATTTATCTGATGATAACGAACAATAATGGTTGCTCATACCTAATATCTTTTAAAAAAACCATACCTGTTTATCATTATGGAAATATTTTGAATCGAAATATTGATTGTATATGAATAAATAAACATATTTACTAGTTTTTACGATATTTTTTTATTAAATACCTAAACGCACGCCACTCCACCTAAAAAAACGACTCGAACGCTTATAAAATATTTTGATTGCAACTCGTTTGCCACACAAAAATAGGGTGGAACCGGTAAAGTATTATAAACCAGCCTATAAAAGATGTGGCAAATCATAACGAAATCAGAAATTTTTTTCAAGCACTCTGTTAACGTTTTGCGTTTATAATGAGCATTTATTACTTTTTACAGTTATAGATATACGAGTATGCCTGATTTCATTGATTCCAAAAATAATTTTCATTTCCTAACTCATACCTATCTGAATGATTCCGCGTTATCTTTGATGTTTGTTCAGCGATAACTGTGAGTGACGTTTCATAATTCAAAAAAAATGATGAGGTGAAAGTTTGAACGAAAATGAATCGTTAAATAAATTTATTAAACCATAAAACACACAGACAAAAATATGTTCAATATAAATAAACTAATATACAATTATACATTTTTATAAAGCAAAAATAAAATAACTAGGCCAGAGTGAATTGGAAGTCATGTCGAAGAGATAAAAAAAATCTGACAAACTGTAAATTCGAATATCGTCGACAAGTTGTTGAAGCAAACGTCATGTGACGTTTCGTTCAAATTTAATCTGGCCTAATCAGCAAAAATTGACGAATACAAGGGGCGCTTGCTAGAATTTTTCATTACACGTAATAAATTAGTAATATCTACATCTACAATGTGTCCGTCCCAAACCGACCAGAGTGAAAAAAAGTGAAAACTCCGGGTGATTTTCAACGACACGTCCAGCATACTGGGTCAAGTAGTGGAAGATTTCTGTTTCATGAGGTTATTTCATATGGGTTGGATTTTAAGTTTGCCACTGCTTCAAAAGAATAAGATATGAATCCACAGTTTCAGTTGTCAGAGTGACATCAGTCGAAATTAGCAATACATTCGCATTGAAAATTCTTTAAATGATTTGTTAAACTTTTTACAGCGTGATTCTTTCATATTCCACTTACCGAATAAATATTGATTATCCACTCAATGACCTTTTTCCCATTTAATTTTGTCAAACAGTACAATTATCATGAAATTGTCGATAAAGGTCATATTTATCGTCTACTACAAAGTCGACCCTGTACCGGAAGTTGCTTTTACCCTGGAGAGTGAATGCCACCCCTTCTCGAGGGTGAAATATGTTTCATTGAAAATCAGTCCGGGATTGGATATAGATTGACTAATTATAAGCAACTCCTGTTATATAAAGTTTTTCCTGAAAGTCAATACCTTATTCGATACTGAAATAAATCAAAAAGTAGTTATTTTCTCGAAAAAATTATTTCCAGTAGAAATGTAACTGTAGTGATGGGTTTATGTTGTCTGTAGTTCCAATACAAACGGAACGATTGCTTGTTGAAGGATGGTTCCTATTTGTCAAAAGCCAAAATTGAAAGTTCCCACGTTAAGTAAAGAAAAATGTTCCGAGGATCATCTTCTGCTTGTTTCCTCAAATTTCTATAATCACTTTCAAAAGCGGTGATAGTTTTAGGTTATATGCTCACTGTCAACAGTATGTGTCGATCGCACAGTAAATACTGAATCATGCGAAGAGAGGAGAAAGAAACGTGTGTCCAAAACACGGTTGGCGCTGTGGGTTAGGTTAGGTTAGAGTGAGTCCCAGGGGGGCAGGAGAATATGTTGCCTATTCCTTTTGATTCCTAATGGTTTCATGAATCAATCAAATCTTTCAATATTATTATTTTCAGTATCCAATTCATTTGTTAACATACTGTGTAATTCATTTGGGTATAATTGGCTATAATTTGCCTTCCATGTATATAAATGTCAAAAAACTATTAGAACATAGTCTAAAACTTTGAAACGAAATGTAAGAAAACAAGACATCCAGCGGTGAAATGGCGCAGTGGTGATGTACCTAAATCTCGATCCAAAGATCCTGAGTTCAAACCCAACTTTGTCTAGTATGTTTTTTCACGAGAATATATCTAGTTGAAGTTGGGTTGAATCTGCAAAACTACATGGCTAACGGGAATGTGAAGAGCCATGATGCTCCACAAGTGACACGAGGAGTTATGAACATAGAATACACATGACATTAGGAAAAATGACCATAGTAGCCCATGTCGATGCCACCGGAAACACAAAGAAGACATCACATATTATATGGCGTGCTCTGTTCAAACGCATATAATAGAATAATTGTTTAACAGAAGAATTTGTTTTAGAAGGGATTTTAAAAACGTGAGAACATTTTGCTACAGTTGTGTAATAAAAGTGCGTTAAGCTTTCTCAATGAAACCTATGAAAGAAAAAATGAGGTTTTTTCATATTCTAGGAGTTGTAAGTTCATTTGTAAACTGATTTCACTGTATGGCCATGATAAGTGATCCGCATGGGACCGAAATCCAAAAATATTATTCATGAGTCACCATCCAGCACTACGCAGTACTAGGCAATTGATGACATCCAAATCCAACCCGGTGAACAATGGTTCCTTGATTCAAATCTTCCACAGTTGACCAATATTTTATAATGATTCTGAGTGCTTTTAGGTTATTTTCATTAGCCATACAAATAGTAATACTATCGGTTAGAATTATTAAATTATTGTTAGGTATATAAAATGTACACAAAAAATATGCTATATACGGGGAAAACTACTATTGTTGTTCTAAAGAATAGTGCCGTGATCGTTTCCAGAAGTTTTTGAAGAATCCTTTCTTCTTATGGACTTCTTCACCTGCAACAAAAGAGAAATGTATAAGAATCACATTCCTTTCTTCAATATCGATTATAACAATAATAATACGGACAAGTACAAAAATGTATAGTGATTATTTTATTGACCAGAAATGAAGTGAAGTACGGAACCCGACAAATCTCTTGATAATCAGTTTCTCGATTGATATTCTTACACCGTTGGAATTACTCTGAGCATAACGATCCAACTTCCGGTTCTTGACGTCATATCGTCACTATGGCAACTCTCGTCAGGATTCTTCAATGAAAGAGAATAATTTTGAGAATCTATGAGGAAATATTACGGGTTTTAAAAATCAGGCAGATTACTATATGGGCTGAAAAGTCTCAGGCCTAACACATCGATGGCGCTAGTCTAATTGCATTCACCACTTTTTCAGTTAGTACCAATTTTCGAAAGAAAGCTGTTGAAATTTCATAATATTTTACTCATAAGAATTTGAGTTATTGTGCTAAGAGTGACATTACTTTTATTATTTTCAAAACAATGGATCAAAAACAATTTAGTGTTATAAGGACTCCGCTTCATCAGAAACAACAATCATGCACGCGACAGTAAAATAGTTAAATGAGTGCGATGATAATAAAGTGTAATGAAAAGTGAGAAAAATTCAGTTGTTATGTATGCATATCATTTGTTCAAATTTAGCGTACCATTGATTCATTAAGACACACCCAGCGATGGACGTAGCCAATATAAAAATCCCCTGGTTTTCAGATGTACTTTGAATTATTTTGGAACTTGTAAAGGATATTAGGCTGAACCATAGTGTAAGTTTATTAATGAGTTATGTCTAGGTGTTACTTTTTAGGAAGTGATGTTATTAGGTACAGAACGCTCAATAAGCTACGGACTGTTTTATATTAATTCAACGTTGAAATAGAAACTACACTCTTATGTTTCAGTAATTATACAAGTAACATCCTCAACTTAGAGTTGCATACTTCACATAAATACATATTAACAATGGCGAAAAAAGTTGTGAAGTGGGGTCTGATTTATATACATATATCTAAATGAAACTTCAAAGTATATAGCTATGGGATACGAAACCTATGAGAAATGGACATCTAACGTTATAAACTTAATTCAACTGCAATTTCATCGGAGGCAGAAATATATGACGAATTTAACATATGAGTCAAGTGAGTACGAAACAAAAATCAGAGTAAAACGGGAAATCTGAGAAGAGTTGAAGCTAAAGATTATAACTGAAAGAAAATCATTACTCACTACCTCGAGATTATTGAAAAAGTGGGGAAGATTCAGCAAAGATGAGGAATGCGACGAAAACTAAGAATGAATCAAGTCAAAGAAGGAGACTGAAAAAGTTGAAAAACGTTTTCAAATAGTCGAATCAACAAATTTTTCTCAGAAACAGCTCCGACTTTAATGGTTTCATTTTCGCATTTTGTTTTTTATATTATTCGAAATCAGAAACCTTTTGAAGCGGAAACAAAATTATTGATATTTCTTGAACAATTACATGATCAAAGAGTTTTTAATTTTCACATATGTAACTGTATCAAAGCTATATTTCGGGTTTATTGGCCGTGATCTGCAGGTTATCACTGCTGACATTCCATGGATAAAAACCAACAAATCATGGCCAAAAAACCTTGAAAATAGCTTTGATTCAGTACATTTTCACATAAAAACTATAGCACTAACGTCAATACAAATAATAGTTATTTTTGATGGATATGCTTGTAATATTGGTGGGACTAAAGCGTCCGAAAAAAAAAGATTATTTATTTGTATATTGATGAAAGCGTGCTTTCAAAGAAACATTTTTGGAAAACATCTGCAGTTTGCTTTCTTTTAATTGGTTTCAAAAAGTTTGTCCGCTTCATCCTTCAGAGACTCAAAACAGTATCCATCCAACAAACAAAGATAGATGCGTGATCAAAGCATGAACCCCACCTTACATTTGCATCTATTGGGTAACATAAACAAGCCTGTTTATGCTGGGAAATTAGATTTAAGTGCAATGCGCTGGCGGAATTCATTGTTATAGTGTCGGAGTGGTCAGTTACGTTTCAACGTCTGTGTTGTGTAGGTATATATACATGGTATTTTACAGTTTAAAATTATTGAAATATCAATTACTGATATAGCTGAAACAACTGCTAATTTGTGTCCCTACACTCCTATACCCAGTCGCATATTATAAAAAAAAACGGGCGTTCCTCAGTGCGACTCTGTACAAGCAGTACAAATACACTTTATTCATCTTCACTGCTGTATGTACTTGTGCTGCTATGGTCATTTATAATTACTGGATTTACCTCCGTTTGAACGCCTGTGAATGTTTCATTTTCCCAATATTTCCTCTCTATATCTACTACATGTCGGCAACGCTTTTGCCATTGCTCGGAAGTGATTTGATCAAACTCGTGCTCCACCCGTCTCCTTACATCTTCCAATTCGAAAGTTGCATTCTTTTGGGACACGTTGTTTTTGACAGTAGCTCAAATGAGTTCAATGGTATTCAAATCCGGATGGTAGGGTGGAAGTCGCAAAACGTTATGTCCGTGTTCAAATAGAACTCCATCAAATTTTTACTCTTTGATGCTACTCTTTCACCTTGGTCAACTCGTATAATTCGGGTTTATGCATTTTAGGGGTGAACATACTGCTTTTTTCGTGCAGCCACTTCACCATGTCAGCCTTCCTGGAATATGTATGTCAACTATGAAGGTATGTTTCATCAAGAAACACAACTGGTCGCTGTTGGCTACAAAAATAATTGATTTTTTGTGGATACTTGATACTCAATGCTCTCATGTCAATTTTCTATATTAATTTTTTTCTACCATTTTCTGTCCTTCTCCTATATATGTTTCAGAAGCTACAATTTCCAAAACTTTATTGATTTTGTCTTGGAACTTTTTTACCATAATACGACACCCTTCCATCCTATGAAAGTCGTTTTATTTTTCACATTTGATAACGTATCCAACTCACATTTAATACTTTGAAAATAAATGAACACTTTAAAAATTATTTCATATGCCTGACTCTTGATGACTGGTTTTTTGTTAGGCGATGACATTTTTTCAGAATCAACACAAATTATTCAGACTATGCCAAATGCTAACAGGAGTGGAGTATATGGAGTTGATATACCTTTGAGTTCTATAATATTGGTTGCCATCATTTTGAAACTACACATTGATGATGTTTTTTCGGAGACAAACGTCGGAAAACATATGTATTGTAATACATAGTTAAATTTGTTAGCACAGTGGATACAAAAATTGATGAAAAAACACCAGAGGTCCGTATTTGAAAAAATAAAGTTTATGATGAAATCTGATGAATGAAACGTCGCATTGCAAATGGGTTTATATCAGAGTATGACAAATGAAACAGTATTGAAAGTATCTTTGCCTGTTCATATATCATTCGAGATGGAGGCGGTAGAGCCAAAAAACGAAATTCGACAATTCTAGTTTTCCGTAAATATTTCAAAAACAACTACTGATATTCTCGATCTCAAAAGAGATTATTGTATTTCGCCATATTCACAAAACTTTTGTTTAATCTAAACGAGCTTGTAGGTTTTACCGTTTTCGGTTAAACCTGCAAGCAATATACTCATATGTATATTATTTATAGGGCATATTATAATAGTACTGGTCTCATGAGAAATTCCTGATGAGCTTGTGGTTACGATTTACTCGTTTATTATTACGTTCTGTAACATTTTTCAAGAAACTACATCTATTTCAATAATATTTCGTGTTGAATAAAAAAAATAAAGCGATTTCTGGGTAATCGTGTAGGTATCCCAAATGATGGTTTCACACGGTAATCCTTTTTTTTTGTTTCCATTTTTTCCTTCTGTGTCATTTTTTTATCTCATTCCGTTTTTTTATTAACAAATAATTAAATTTTCATGACATCTGTCTAAGGCATACTATACACACAAACATTTAATGATGGTCATTTATTTCAATACGTTTTTCACAGGCACCAGCGTTCTTGAAAAATGTTGATAACGAATCATTTCAAGTGGTCTAATCCATTAGGCCTCAGGTGAAATCGAAACTACGAAAACGCATTCAACCTGATAATACGGTGGCACAACAAATTCCAAGTTGTAGACGATAAAAGGATTTGTCTGTGGTGATAAAAAACAGAATCGTGTCACATCCATTATCCATTAGTTCGCCAGCATTATCATTAGGATATATATCGGAAGCGGACTTCCTTTTCGAAAATATGAAAGTTCAGATAAGATTATGAAAAAGCTGAGTTTCAAATTGGTATTATTGTTCACGGGAACACAAATGAAGAATGCAGTCGCGACTGCTTTTAGTCTAGAAGCTGACGACTCACTTTGTTATTTGTGTTTTGTCTACCATAAAAGTACATATATTATCATTCACAAGAAACAGAAGAGAGGTTGCCTGAAAATTAATTTCTTTCAAAATCCTGACCTGCCATTGGAACATACACCCTACAAAGCAACGAAAATCAATAATCATTCCGCGCCCTGTACGCACCAAACAAAGAGAGGGTTTCCCCTGATGATGGACACAAACTGGGTTATATTCCATGATCTCCCTCAAAGTGAATTTGCCTGGCTGGAGAGTGTACATAATGATAATCTGAATAGTATGCATGCACATTTTCCATCGAACTTTCAAAGGACAAAGCAACCCTCTTTTCACAATTTTGGATGATGCAGCAGTAGATACTTGAACATGTTTAACGGAAAAGAGAGCTAAAATTGCGATAGGGGATATTCTATCAAGTGTAAGGAGACAAGAGAGGAGGTTTTTCCGAAATCCAGCAGACACACATGACAATATCGTGAAAGATTGTTAACCGTAGAGATTATAAAACATCAAAATGTTCTGTTTTCACTAAAAAGTGAAACTGCATATTTTTGATAACACCACCAGTTCGGAACGACAGGCATTGTATTGAATACCGATTACCACCATTCAAAATGTAAAACTCATTTGCGATTTTGTTGGTTTTCCACATTTTATTTTTATCTAAGCTAATATATTCGAGTTTTATTATAATAAGCTGAAATTATTAGTGAAACGTTTTGTTATTTTAGGTAACTATCCCCCAATATGTAATTCAAATAGAACTCACCAAAACAATTAACAGGTACAAGATACCGATATGAAAAACCAATTGCCACATTTAACTGATTCAGATAAGCTCACGAAAATAACTCCACCTTGAAAACCAACAATCTATGCATCCAGAATAATCAAAATCATAATCGAAACTTATTCGCATAATAATTTAATTCGAATGGAAATGTTATACTGAATTTCAATGAAATTGACATCAGCCATTATCAAAATCATAATCGAAACTTATTCGCATAATAATTTAATTCGAATGGAAATGTTATACTGAATTTTAATGAAATTGACATCACCCATTGGTGATGTATCGAGCCGCGTCGAGTAGGTCGGGTGCCGGATCTGCGGTCTCATTTTGAGTTTAATCATTTACGTTCACTGTTCATATATTCGAACATTGTGTCTTTAATAATTGTACTTTCAAACAAATGTTCTCATTGAAATCTCTCGTTATTCAGGTAATAATATTGATTTAATTCGAAAACTGACATTTTGTACTTATCGATACATTCAGCTGAGAATATTTCAGGAAATAATCTTTACGAATGACCAGATTCAACGCCAGTCATAGTGAACAATGACTGCATGAAGATTATAATAGTCGTCTGCTAGATTGAAGTGTTCATCTATTTCGAACCTTCGTGAGAGTTTGGTGCTTCCGTCAAAGGTTGAGTCATGTTTGAAGATCACCAGTGTTATTATTAGGTTGACTGGTGCCTCAGCTATACTTGTTTTCTTATAATAGTCAATCAGTTTGGCGTATGTTTGGAAATACAGTTGATCATCATCCGTTAAAAGTTCCATTTTCAGATGATTCAACAATAAGCTTTGCACGGACTGGTTATCAGTTATATTAGGAAACGCTAGTTGAAGTTCCAGAAAATCTCATTCGTTTTTGCTACCTCTTGAACATTTACTACAAAGTAAATAAGTAACGATTTTTCCAGCAAAAGACGAGATCTTGTAGGGAATCAATCAATCCAGAGCGGTCAGGAGTATTGATTCTGCTATTTTTCTACTCACGAAGAGTATTCAACAAGAACCCCTAGAATTTGGAACAATCCTCTTGTTCTCCCAACGAGTATTTAGTGGACTTCAAAGACTCCAGAAAATCGCTTGGTGGGAGAAATGATACATTCTTAACAAACTGCAACTGCATGAACAATTGTTTGAGTTCGGTGAATGTTTTTAAACGCAAACTTTGTTATTTTTGAGCAATACCAGTAGAGCAATCAGCAATAGATAAAACAATTCGTTCTATTGACTCGTGGTCCCATCATGCTGTTTGCTCCTTTTATGGTAGTGTAACTCCCAAAGTTTTCGTTGAAAAATGAAAATTTATCGATGAAATTTTGAGGTCTTGTATTACTTTCGATAATTTGTCCGCACATTCCATCCTAAGTGATTTGCTGAATAGAGCACGTTTTTTATCTTTGTCATTCATTTTCAGAGAATTCAGCGATAAAAAGTATACTTTGGCAAATACTTAGAGCAGGGTGTAAAAGTCATGAAGTGAATTCAACTGAAGTTAATAGTCAGTGAAAAACCAAACAAAAACAACCATAACATTGAAAACAATGAATACTCTGACCCGTTACTTGATGAAAATCATTACCCACTTCCCTGATCCTTTCTCTTTGAGAAAGTAGCATTCTTCCGGACTAGGGAAGTGAGTACGGGAAGTAAGTACTTCCAGTTCTATGCCAGGAAAAATCACATCATTATTGTCATTGTAAATATGAAAATCTGGTTGGTATGGTTTTGATGAATGTAGTTGATCGTTTTCATAACAGCAAAATAACGACTGACAGCTATTACACATGACATTAGTTGACTTTTTGAATTTTGAATGTTTGCATAGTTTTTGTTCGCAATTATCGCAATGGAAAGCAACAGCGATAGTGAGTTCGAAAATGTGCCTTACAAAATTTTCAATGCAGCTGCTGCTACAGCACAATCATTGTGTGAAACATCAAAGTCCAGGTACGAAAACGTCGATGATTCTCGAAATGGATGGATATGAAAAAATGCAAAACTATCAAACAGTAATTTGGCGGAAACATTGGAAACTGTCAAATCATCTACCTTGTGGAGCAGGTACTCTTTGTTGAAAAGTTCCATTTTAGTGGAGAAAAATGTGAGCATAGCCACTTTCCCAAAGGTTATCACATTTTTTAAAAGAAAGAATGTTAGTAATACATGTTGTTTATTAAACAAAGAATTTCGGCAATAACAATTTTAGTAATTTTAAAATTATTAACGTAACCGAAATAAAAGTACAGCGTACTACACTGAACCTACCAAGTAATGAAAAATCTAACAATATTGTTAGTAACTATCAACAACTCCAGTAGAAGATGGGGAAGATTTGAGGAATCGGATAATGTTTTTCAAAGAGTTCGGAAGTCGATGAGGAGAAAATTGCATTCTGTTTCAACAGTTCTTGTAGATTAAGAAACTTCACGTGTAATTTTTGCTAATAAATTGTTACTGTCGAAATTTTTTTCGCGTCATATTTTCGAAACAAAGCGCCCACTATCAAAAATCATCAAAGGACAAAATATCTTTGGAATAGTCCAGTAAAGAAATCGGAAGTATTTAACAACAAGCAGATCAAAAAATTCATTGGAGAAACAAACAATGAAACATTTCTAATGCTGAAGGTAATTTTAACAAAATATTACGATTGTAGTATATAAAAGTATCAACTTGATTTGCTTCATTTTCAGGTGGCAACAATTATTTGGTTAGTAACAAGGAAGACATGTTGCATGGAAAAATACCAGTTTTCACTTTTGTTGCAATTGGGTAAGAAAACAGGCCGTTATATAGGCAATATTCATCTTTACGGTCATCCCGTATGTCCACATAACAGATTATTCCTGAATTCTCGGATTAAAGATATCAGATATTTCAATTTTACCCAAAATTAAAAATTAAAACTTGAGCATTCTTCGAACTTCAGCGACATTATTTGCTAATAATGGTGGAAACATCACAAATTTGAACAGATACGGTGGCTGGAAGTCTATTACTGTTGCTGAAGTCTAAATAGACAATTCACTCACAAAAAAATTAAAATTGACAAAACCATTCAAAACTTATGAAACTTTACAATATTGTTCTAATTTTAACAAAAGACATTTAAATATACTAAACATTTCAAACAAATTGAATCCCTTCAATACTAGCAATTGCTCGAATTTTAATATATTGATATATGAAAAATAATAATTACAAAGTTTCCATGAGTTTCAATATTCAGTATAAATAAGAATTGAAATGTTCGAAATTTTATTCTACAAAGAAATATAATGAAAAAATGTGCCTCAATCTCATTGATTTGGTATTCTATACGGCTGCCACAAAAATAGTGTACGCAACACTTCCGAAAACAGTTTTTTTTGGACTATTAGGCTAAACTCAGTCTACTCGTCCAAAAAACAGTATTTTCCCGACTTGTTACGTAAATTAATATCATTTCAGAACCGAAATGAAGACGTCAGCTAAATAAGTTGAACATATGGACGTCAGCTAAATAAGCTGAGCATATGGTTGTGTTTCGAAAAGTTAAAATGAGGATTTCGCGTTAGACAAAAAAATATATATATACAGCCTGAACAGGCGAAAACTCTGTTATTTTTTGTATCTTTCTTAAAATGCAAGTGCTTTCCATATTAGGTCAACAAATTGTGATCGAAAAAAGTTTTTGATAGTAGTATGATATGACAACTAAAATTGAGATTTTTTAAATATTTGTATTTTCTAAGACATAAAAGTGGTTGAACTTTTGAAAACATGTAGGATATGACACTGGATTCCTAAACGTTTCTTCTAATGCTAACTTTCAACTATATACTTCAAGTGGTGGTAACAGCATCTAATAAAGCCTTTATTAAAATATAGTTCAGAACTGAAGTTTCATTCATTTTTCGGAAACACGCACTAACAAATTGATATAACCAATAAAAATAATCTTCTAATTTTGTTACATCAAAAATATCTATTACAAATCATGAGCTCAATACCAAAAGCATATTCCAATGCCTTAACATCGAAGGTAATTTTTTCAAACATAACAGTCAAATGATTCCTTTGAACTGACCATTCACTTAACCATATAAATAAAGAATTGAGAAAGAGATTATCATTTTCAGATGAATAATGTTTTTTTCAAATTTTTCAAATTCAAGATATATTATTATCTTCCAAGTACCTACTCGTAATCACTCCGTTTCTATAACTTTATATTGTAAATTTACAAAGATTCAAGAAGATCGCTATTTTTATCGCTCTTTTTTTGTTTCCACCTTCCATAATCTGAAAAATATTAAAATTGTAATGGAGGACTTTATACACGTGTGGAAAGGACAAACTTTTTAGTTTACCTGCCTAAATCCAAAGTATTTTTCACAAAGGAAAATGTTCTATTCATTAGTAACTTTTAATATTTGACAATTTTGACTATAGAAAAGGGAGCTAAGAAATTATATGGGTACTTATTTTGAGGTTTCAAGGGCTGAAATCTGCCCCTGTCTTCAAAATTGAAAAAGAATCGAATAAAAATTGCAGTTTTTATCTTTGGTTCTCCTATGTCAAAGGAGTTTTGAAATTGGAAATATGTCCATGTTGTTAATAAATAAAAAGTTTCCCCCACAAAAAAAAAACTAATGTTCTTTATGGATATTATTTGAACTGACAGGCATAACAAAAATTGGTTAGAGTAATGCGATCTTCTCACATCTTTTAAATTGGATTTCTTTATTGTAACAATAATCTAATATACTGGAAAATAGACAAAAGTGTGTTTTTGTAGTGTATCCTCAGTGAACATGAATTTCCACAAAATAAACAAGTCGTCAATCGAAGAAGTTTTAAATTGGAAATTGATTCAGACGAATTAAAAGGGAAGCTAAACCCCAATGCCGTCATATTGCTGTTAACTCTAGACTCTCACTTTCTATTGATCCGAAAGGGGCTGGAAGAGCTCAGGAACATCGCTATAGCTGACTGTGTAGGCGGGAGGCATAGGCGTCACAGATGATTTTTAATACATATTACTTCATGGTACAACGAACTTCAATTGATTATTACTACAGTTTCAAAGGTAACAAATTGGTAGAAGGTATTTGTTTGTTTGCAATCGATAAACTCTTAAATTATTAAAAACATATTTCACTTTAAAAAATCTATATTATCAGCGAGTTACAAGGGCTACATTTCATTGAGTTATCTATGCAAATTGCAATAACGTAATCTAAGGTACGTTGGCAGAATGCTTACTTTTTTATGTTATACTGTGGCATCAGCTTGTATCCAAAAATATTATTAGGTATGTACCTACTTATCTACACATACAAGATCAATGTCACCTCAACCTTCAAAGTTATTCAATACATAAAAAACCAACGCGATTGCAACTTTTCTTCATCACGCTTGTTGGCTTATAAGGTCGTAACGATATTAACATCAATTATAGGGATTAATTCCATATCTGTCTAAGTAGTTTTTCAATTACTACATTATAAGTATGTGGCATTTATGTAAACATAAAAATTGGTATAGTAGGGTACCCTTGTAAGATAATACATATGCCATCGCGAACTTTTTTGTATACCTACAAAAACAAAATTTCGTGAATTGTTTCGTTATTCTCTTAGGAATTACGCAGCATTATTGGGTTTTGTATAGGTAGGTAGCACCTTGACGTCATATTTCAAAAGTCAGTTTTTCTATGCTCTGGAGGATATATTTTTCGAGTAAATGACGTGATAGTATTTGCCCTGAATACTGAACTTCAAATTTTCAATCTAGTCATAAGTAGCAATATAGTTAACTCACAAAATTTTCACCAATGGGTCTTTTTTACATTCTACGCTAATAACTAATTGTAATTGATATTTAACCGTTCACTATCGCTATTTTCATGTTAAGATATTCATACAATGAAAATTCTTTATTTATCTTCCATATGAGTATTCATTATGGTACTCGTAACAGTTGTAAAACTACTTACCACATCGTCAGCGGCTACGGAGGTCCTTCTAATCTACCTCCTTTCCACATTCTTCTGGAGAGAGAGGCTAGATGGACTGCATACAGACTTGTACATATTGCCAATTGCACAAATCAATTTAAAGCACAGTGCAACAGACTGCTGGAAGTCACAGCATTCTGGAAATGACCTCTGACTTTATGCCTTCAACTGTCAACTACGAACTGCCTTATAAAGTACTATTTCCTAGTAGAGAGGACTGGATCCTCCGGAAGAAGGAAATATTAAGAGCAGATAGTTGTTGGTTCACAGATGGATCAAAAATACCCTCCGGGTCTGGTGCAGGTGTTTTTAGTCGCAAACCCAGGACAGATATATCTACCTGCCTAGGAACTTATGCGGCTGTATTTCAAGCGGAAATTTACACTATTGAATTGTGTGCGGAGAGATTGGATAAATTCAACCTCATACACAAGTCAATAAAAAAAATTCTCGGACAGTCAAGCGGCGTTGGAAGCTCTTGGCTCCTACCGAGCAACGTCTAAATTAATAGCAAATTTCCAAAAACGATTCTCCTCGATAGGAAGACTTAACAGATTGTCTCTGGTCTGGATTCCTGGCCATACTGGCTGACTCCCTTGCAAAGGAGGGTGCTGCAAACAGCTTCATCGGACCAGAGTTTGCAATTGGTATCGCTTTAGGCTTTGCCAAACAAACATTGAACACCTGGAAGACAAGAAGATTTAAGGACTTCTGGCAGAATTTTCCAAGATTGGCTCACTCCAAGGCGTTTATTTACACTTTGAAGCTTGAAACCAAACAGTTGTTGGACTACAGTAGCGATGAACTACGATGTCTAACAGGCCTTCTCACGGGTCACTGTCATTTGAATCATCATATGCAGAGACTCGGACTGTCGGAAGATAGTGTGTGTCGCCTCTGTTTGTGCCTGCCCCGCTGGGGACCGAATCAGGTTTTTTAGAGTTCAGCAGAGCCGTACTCTTACCATCTGACCTGAAAGACCACTCATCATACAAACTAATCGGCTTAGTTAAGAAGCTGTGTTTATTAGGTCGATTGTGAATAGGTGTGAACCACCTTAAACCCTTGCGGGTTGCGGTGGATGGTCAAATAGACCCACTCACTTTGGACCCAAACTAACCCATTTCTGACACCATCAATATATAGAGTAAAAAATTCTCTATCGATCACACCACGAGACAGTAGAATACATATTTATTGAGATATGGAGCCACAAAAACAGATGATATTGAAACGTACAAAACTTCTGAAACAACTCAATATATACACATCTAGTGTATATATACACATTTCTTTTTTGTGTGTCAAGGTTGACACGCAAGAAAGAGTCTCAGTCGAATCCTTGACTTGACAAGAGGGCGACAACTTCGAGTATATGTTGGATTAGGATTTTTTTCAAAGTGATTCATGGTAAAATAATGATTTTAAGTTGTTCTATTGTTCATATCAATAAAATAAGACATATTTTTGGCATCTGGTTTTTACTGTACAATAATCGTTTCAGTTATAATCAATCGAATGATTGATGAAATAAATTACTGCAACAATCGGGCAAATCAACCGATTTTCATTTTTTTCAATGCGACATATCATATGAATTGTGTTGTGTGATGAATTAATACATTTGATTCAATTCAAGGTTCATTATACCTTATATATAACATATAAATGTATGACCTGTTTAATATATCGATAAAACGAATACAAAGTTTTATTGAGTTTGGCATAATAATAATGTTGATCAAATCATCTAAAGGAACAATTCGTAGGTTAATGGACTGACACCTATCATAAAACAACTACTTCCCTGGCTAATACCGCGAAGGGCGTTAGAGTATATCCGACAGGTGTCAGTGCAGGATTCTTCACTAAAGTTATTCCTGCATATTAGCATATTAGCCTATTAGTCATGTGAGTAGTTGTTTTCTGATAGGTGTCAGTACAATAACCTACAGTGTAGGTAGTTGAGACTGGCTTGAACGAATTGTTCCTTTAGATGATTTTATTTATAGCCAGTCTTCGAGTATGCCCACTGACTTTATGTGAAGAATAATGTTGATTTCGGAAAAAATGTTTTGGCTTTCTGCTTCTCTATTAAGACAAAGAATAGGGACATTCCCAAAAACGAAGGAAAAGTTGAATATACTGATGAAGACGCTACAATCAAATATTAAAAAAAGTGAAAAGCTATGATATGATATGATATAATATGATGTAAATTTATTATCGTTCAAAATCTCAGAAACTTATATAAATTTTTGAGGATCAAGAGAATAAATTAATTTCCATCATTTATGATTTTGCACTTCCAAAAAATTAGAAAACGTAAATTTGGTCCATATTATTGTTCAAACCAAAAAATATATGAATACCTATAAAAAAAATACTCCTTTTAGATGACGTTTCGAAAACTACATCATATGTCTTTCAAAATACATTGAATAGACACTTGACGAATTCGAGGACAATTTTCAGAGTTTTCTTCAAGAATTCGAGAAAATTGACAATTTTGATTTTCAAAAATATTTGAAATAAATAGATAATTATTTGTTTTGGTCGTGAAACTCCATAAAGAGTTCATGTTTTCTTTGTGTTATAAAAATAACTTTTAATGAAATCTTATTGTGCTATTTAAATGAATTTCTAATGTTCGGTATAAAGTTCGATATAAAGTCGATATAAAGTCCAATCAAATATATTAATCGATGTCATTATCGGCTCCAGAAAAATTTTAGCAGTGAACTATAATCAACTATGCTATTTATGAATAGAATGTTATTATGTAATTTGCTGAGAAAATTTCATATATCCGGATATTTCCAGTTATTGAACCCAGATACTTGACCCGTAAACAAGACCCCATTACATTTAAAAATTTTAGTAGTATATCTGTGATTAGTCAAGATGATGTGATTGTCATACAAATAATTATTATTTAAATTGAAAGGGGTATATTTCTAGGAGAGATTGATTTTTGGGAAAGAAAGGTTCCGTCTTTCTACTTCTCCACGTTTACACAAAAAATGGAATATTCCATAGAAAGAAGAAAGCATTTAATTTCAGAATAAACTCTTTACAAAGATGTGTAGATCATGCAAGGAAGTATTTGTCTGAAAGTGTCTGAAAGAAGTATGTGTCTGAAAGTGACTTTTTGCAGGATCTACACATCTTTGTAAAAAGTTCATTATTGACATTAATTACTTTCCTCCTTTCTTTGGAAGATTTCCCCAATTTTTTTGTAAAGATGGACAAGTAGAAAGTCGAAACCTTTCTCTCCCAGTGTTTAGTTGTAGTGACTTATAAGAACAGGTTCAACTGATCATCATTAACTAATGCGACTATTACATTCGCTTTGTTAAATATAAATAGAGAATAACTAACTCAAGACTTGATTCAGTTATTGTTTTTCTTCCATTTATTTACAGAGATGACGTAACAGCCAACTCTCAACTATATAGTCACCGAAAACCTAATTCAGTTCGAGTGAATTACCAATGAGTAGTAGACTTCCAAAACCAATTTGAAACTTTTTTCTTTGATTGAAAACTATTTCCTCAAGCAACGGAGTAATAAATCATTTTTAAGTGGCTATTGCATAGGCGTACATAACTGAGCCGGTTAAAGAGTGAGAAATGCATTTATTTTGAACATTTAACGTTTTCTATGATGTGATATAACAAATCTCATAAGGCTGTTTATAGTTGTATATATACGGTGTGTAACAAAAATATGGAACCATCACATTGATATTCAATATATTTTATTAAATTAAACACCCAAAATTGTTTTTACTTTGAAATTTCAAATGAAATTCTCCAATACTCTATATGAGAAGCACTTTTTGATGCATTACAATCCTGCACAGCTTTCCTGATTAAATCAAGCATAACTGAGATATTATCAATATTCATCTGGAAAAGGGGATGACGGCATGATTCGATTCGATCTAATAGTACTTGCATTAGCTACTTGATTACCAGAATGATATGAATTGATGATGAAGCCCTGGTCTCTTAATCACTGTAAATTAGGTATACTTAGTGTGTGAATCAAAATGAATACTTCAGTTTTTTCTCCAGTAACACTAATGAGCAAATGTGCACTTTCTCTGAGCCAAAATCATCAATGTATAAATTCAATAATAAGAGAAAAAATTAAGCTGTGAAATCACCAAAACCACCTCACAGAAGAAAAACTCTGTCCGTTGATAAAAACTGAAAACTTGCAGTTACAAGAACAGTACATTCATTTTAATTCAAGAAAGAAATATCAAACTTCGACAAAATAATGAGAGCCTTGAAAGAAGATGAAAGTATGTCTTTAATGATAGGCAAAACAAATTATGGAGATTTGTGGGGGAATTGAATTCAAACTGGAAAAAACAAAATTGAAAATAGTTCTTAATCGAAAATTAAATCACTTGCTGGAGGAGACATTATCAGAGGCAGACAGGATTGTTTCGACGTAAGAATAGTTTTAGGACGAAACTTGGCTCAAGGAAGAATATATCGTTGAAAAATTGAAAAAATGTGGCAAAGCACAAACATTACAAGTTTACGTCAAATATTTTTAGAAGGCTGGTCTACCGGATTAGAGTCGCCTTGTGGAAAATGAACTTTATTCGTAATATTCTCATTTTTGCTCATACCTAATTTTTTTTCAATGAGGACACCTATTTATTATTATGTTAATATTTCAAATTGAAATTTTATAACAATATCAGTTGTATATGAGTAAATGAACATAGTTATTAGTCTCAACAAATATATTTGATTAAATACCCAAATACACGCCACTGCAGGTAGAAAACCATCCGAACGCTCATAAAATATTTTGTTTGCGATACAAAATTGGGTGGACCTGATAAAACATTGAAACCCTGCCTATACCAGCTGTGGCAAATCATAACAAACTCAAAAAAAATCATTTAAGCACTCTGTTTATGAGAAAACACAGTATAGGCGTTTAATTCAACTTTGATGATCCATCAACAAATGCTTTTCAAGTCAATGAGAATCATTAGATCAGATATTGTAGCATATACAGTGTAAAATGTAATGTAAAACTGAAACTTCTAGCTAAGAATAAATCTATGAACAAGCACTTTTCTCAATCACCAGAAATGCAATACTCTTCTCGACGCGCGTTTCAGTTTCCTTCATCTCCTGAAGATGCCAACTTTTTTGAATGGAGTATTGCATTTCCAGTGATTAGGAAAAGTGCTTGTTTTTGGACATATAGAGTGTGTCAATTTGAAAATGTTCCACCATCTAAGAATCTAAAGATCTAAAAATATGCAAAAGGACATCATTTTTGAGGGAAACATTTTGTGGGCTAATTTTCAATTACATCAACCCTCTAGGCAGGCTAGACAAAACCACTCAAATCTTAAATGGAAAGCTTGATTCAGTTATACCTCATTTCAAAGGTCGTTCAGAGATACCTTTTCAAAAATTTTGCTATCAAAAACACTTTGTTATATTATTTTATTAACCTGAAATGAAAGAAACTGAAGTTGTATTACAACACGGTGAAAGTTAAATATTTTTCGTTTTAATATCCAAAAAAATAATAGGAGTATGATAAAGATTACTATAAGAACGAATATAATATACCTGTAGGTACTTGTACGAGGGTGGTCCACACAAAACATTTAGAA